>PVHT020000077.1:2667157-2692514 GCA_004024745.2 Catagonus wagneri | reverse complement strand
TTTTTTTTTTTTTTTTTTTGTCTTTTTTTTGCCTTATCTAGAGCCGCACCCGCGGCATATGGAGGTTCCCAGGCTAGGGGTCTAACAGGAGCTGTAGCCGCCAGCCTTCGCCACAGCCACAGCAACACGGGATCCGAGCTGCGTCTGCAACCTACACCACAGCTCACGGCAACGCCGGATCCTTAATCCACTGAGCAAGGCCAGGGATCGAACCCGCAACCTCATGGTTCTTAGTCGAATTCGTTAACCACTGAGCCACGAAGGGAACTCCAATGCCAGATTCTTAACCCACTGAGCAAGGCCAGGGACCGAACCTTCGTCCTCATGGATGCTAGTTGGGTTCACTAAAGTCTGAGCCACAACAGGAACTCCTGTTCTCATTCTTTTATTGCTACATAATATTTTCTTGAAATGATATACCACGGTTTGTCTGATTCCCTTTTAGTAGACACTGGGGCTGTCTGCAGTCTTTTCATGCTGCAGACAGTGCTGCAGTAAACAGCCTTGCACTCAGAATGCACAGGTGCATCTGGAGAATGGATTCTCAGAATGACACTTCTGGGTCTAAGTGCAAATGTATCTTGAAAACTACATTGATTTTTCTCTCCAGATGAGCAGAAATGCAAATGGGTAATTTATTCTGTTTGTGAGGCTGTGGAGAACCATGACTTTCATATAGTTTGCTGCCAGAGGTTTAAATTATATAGTCCCCAGTGGAGGGAAATCTGGCTACAGCTACCAAATTAATTTGTCTTCCTTTGTGAGTAGAATTGAGTATTTTCCCCACAGGTTTAAGGGCCATTTATCTTTTTCTGTGGGGTGTGTACTCCTTGCCCATTTTTCTGATGGATTGCTGACCTTTTTCTTGAGTTCTGTAATCTCAAGATTAACCCTTTGTGCTATGAATTGCAAAGATTTTCTCCTTTGTAGCTTGTGTCTTGTATATTAGTGACTTTTATAAAGTAATGTGTGTGTGATATGCCAGGTTGATACCTTTACATCAAATAACTGTTAAAATGCTTTTGACTGATTGTTCTTCTGTACCTAACGGAACTTTGATTGGGGTGACTTTGGGTAGGAAGTCTCCTAAAATCACCGCAACCTCCAGCAGTGTGGCTGTCACCTGACCCCGGCTCACAGGATCCCCGTGGCCCACTGCTGAGCCCACGTGGGGCAGAGGGAGAGGAGTAACACAGAAGCGGACAGTACAGTTGGTTGATTTATTGTTACGTGTTAGGAAGGATTTCTTGCCCTTTGCTGCTGTATAACTGCTCTTTGTTACAGATTTAAGATTCCTCTAAATGTTCCTTGGAAACTTATATTCCTACACTCAGGGAATTTCTGTTTACACTTCTTTTTGTCTTGGAAATTTCCCAAGCTGCTTTTCTAGTCGACCAGTTAAAACATTCCTTTCAAATGCATCACGTTTCAGCATAACTGATACAGATCCATTTTAGGAAAAATTTTTGTTTTTTTGTCCTTTTTTTTTTTTGGCTGCACCCAGGACATGCGGAAGTTCCAAGGCCAGGGATCAAACCCGTGCCATAGCAGCAACCCAAGCCACAGCAGTGACAATGCTGGATATTTAACTTGCTGTGCCACTGGGGAAATCCTTAGGAAAAACATTTTTAAGAGAACATATCAATTTTACTGGTGGCTTATTCTTGAAAATTTTGCATAAGAAAATAAATTTTCCGTCATTCTAGTGGCTGCTACCAGTTCTTTGTAGGAATTTGTTCTACTGGGAAAAGATCTCTTATTAGAATAACTGTTAAAATAAAACCTTCACTCTGTCATCCTCACAATATTCTTGAATAGCCTATCAGACACATTGCTTGTGAACATTTAAAGAAACAAACTGTATTTCCTTACTTGGAAATTTTAAGAGCACCGTGCCCAAAGCATAATTAATTGATCCATGTCTCCTTGGAAAGAGCTTTTTTAATCACATGGAGCTGTCCTGGACCTCAGCCTGGCCATATTTTAGAGATTTTGCCAACAGCACAGGTGAGACTATGGCAAGCATGCTTATCAGGCTTTCTGATGACCCTCAACAGGAAGGTTGAAAACCTTCAGAATTCAGAAAACTGTTTTTAGATTGCTTATTTGGTTGAGTGTTTCTGTTTTAAAGATGGGAGACCCACATTGCTAAAGGTTTACTATTTTTTCCTGAGATTTAATTGTGATTTGTGTGGAAGAAACAGACCTGTAAGAATGAAGAAGCAGACGTGCAAGAATGGGAGAATTGTGAGAAGTCTTCCGCCTTCTAATCCCCATATGAACTTTTTACTGCCAGTTTTCTTGGTATTTGCAACTGATTATTTCTCTACTGTTCACTTCAGGTTGTTTTTTGGATTTGTTTTGCAAAATAGAAAATACAGTAATGAACTTATTATATGCAGTGTTTTTCTTAGGATGTTTTCTTAAAGAATTCTTTGGTTTGGAATTTTCTGATCCGTAGTCAGACACGTTCTTCACTGCACCACTGGCCTTATGTAAAGTAGAGGGGTGACAGGGACCTGCCGTCTAGCACAGGGACATCTACTCAATACTACGTGATAGCTTGTATGGGAAAAGAATCTGAAAAGGAATGGATGTACATGCAGAACTGACTCACTTTGCTGTACACCTGACACCAACACAACACTGTAAGTCACCTGGACCCCAGTAAAAGTTTTTAACACGTTCTTTGGCTTGGGATTATTGGTTTGTATCACCTTGGACTCTGTTGGTTGCTATGATGGCCTGACCTCACGGTGGCTCAAGCAGCGAAGGAGACGTGCTGGCTCCGGTGATGGAAGCGTCCAGCAGGGGAAGCATGGCTCTGGGCGTGTCCTTCAGGTGCTGTCCCTGCCACGCCGTTTGTCTGCCCCGTTCCGCTCTGCATTCCTCCTCGTCGGTCTTCAGGCCCCCACGCCACCTCGGGCGGTTAACCCCTGGCACCGGTTCCAGAGAAAAAGACTCTCTCTCCCCAGCATCCCTGCTGAGTGCGGCTCTTCCCTGTGTGGCTTACAGGCTCAGCATCGGGCAGGGAGTTTCCAGAAGGAGGGGATGTGGGGCAGACAGAGTAACAGATATTTACAACATGGGTCAGGAAGCATGACTATCTTTATATTCCCTTCTGTTCCAAAAGGAGACGTGTGTTCAGGTTTCCGTACACATCGGGCAGGTGTGTGGGGCACACTTAGTGTTCTGGTGCCTGAAACCTTAGTGTGAAGCTTTGCACCCACCAGTGTTCATTTCACTGTGTCTAGATCATAGAACATCTCTGATTGCTGCCTCCCAGCCGTTCACTTCCTCTGTCGGACTTTTTGAAATTGCTCTTGAGGAGATTAACTGTGATCGACAGTGTGTGTTAATACAGTGTGAAGTTATCTACCGGCCAGGAGCTGTGTGGCAGTTCAGCTTTTGAAAATACTTGGAGGTATTTTGTAAAGCACAGCTAACAGTAGAAAAGAGGGTGTAAAAAAAAAAAAAAACGGACCTTGTTATTCAAAGGCCACCTCAAAAATAGTTGGGCTAATGGGCAGTTGAGGTCCAGGTCAGCATCTTTATCTGTGTGGATACGGTAGTGGGCAGGGGGGAGCGAGCAGACGGGAGGTCAGGGAGGGCCGGGCGAGCGAGTGAGCAGTGGGAGAGAGTTCCAGGCTTGCCTAAAATCTGTAAGAAGAGATGCACCTCTAGGCTGAATTTTTTTTTTTCCACCTGTTGACATGGACATTTGGGGATGTGCTTTTTAAATCGGTGTTTTTTTTTGTTTGTTTCTAAAATTAGTCTCAGTTCTAATTTTTAAGAAGCATGTCTAGGTTAAAAGAAAAAAGTCTTAAGTCAACGTTTTAAATAAACCAACAGTGTTTATAGACATTTTTCCGTGGGTAGATGTTCAGTAATATTTAAATGTGTGGGGAGTTTCCGTTTTTTTTATTTTTGACTTGTTTCACATTCTGTTTCACCACGTTGTAAGTCTAGTAAACAGGAGGCATTGATATTCTATGTGTGGCCTAGTTGGCCTAAACTGGGTCCAAAAAATTGTCAACCAGGATTCTTAGGGAACAAGAACAAAGCAGCAAGTTCCTCCTGTCGGCACCCCACCCCCCAGAAGCTGGCTGTCCTGGGGGTGTCCTGGCTCGGGGCCCTCCTCTCTCCCCCAGCCTTTTTTTTTTTTTTTGTCTTTTTGCCTTTTCTAGGGCCGCACCCGCGGCATATGGAGGTTCCCAGGCTAGGGGTCTAACAGGAGCTGTAGCCGCTGGCCTTCACCACAGCCACAGCAACCCGGGATCCGAGCCGCATCTGCAGCCTTCACAGCTCACAGCAACGCCGGATCCTTAACCCACTGAGCGAGGCCAGGGATCGAACCCTCAACCTCATGGTTCTTAGTCGGATTTGTTAACCACTGAGGCACAAAGGGAACTCCCTCTCCCCCGGCCTTTATCGGCCATTATCCCTTGTCTGCCCTCCTTGCACGAGGGATTGAGGTTAGTATGACATGTTTTAAAAAAAAAGTAGTCCTCTGTCTACTTCTGCGGCTGTGTGAGAAAAATTCCTCAGCACAGTTTCCTTGTCCTTTGTAGTGTGACTTGAGGAATTCTGTAGTGCTTCCAGAATTCTCACCCTGCCTGCAGTCTGGCTTTCAGTCCCCTTCCCAGCCTCCTAGTGTAAAGGAGCCGATGCTCTTTCTTGACGTGTAGAATGTACACTGCTGTTTCTTCCTTCTTTCCTCCCCTCCTTCCCTCCTCTTTCTCTCTCTTTCTTTCTTTCTCTCTCTCTCTCTCTCTTTCTTCTTTGCTTTTTATGGCCATACCTGTGGCCTATGGAGGTTCTCAGGCTAGGGGTCCGATCGGAGCTACAGCTGCCGGTCTACACCACAGCTCACAGCAACGCCAGATCCTTAACCCACTGAGCAAGGCCAGAGATGGAACCTGTGTCCTCATGGATATTAGTCGGGTTCGTTAACCGCTGAACCACGAAGGGAACTCCACTGCCGTTTATTTGTTTCCAACATTTTGTTAGGAAAAATTTCAAACATGTAGAAAAGGTGAAATCATTTCCCATTGAACACCATAAACTCGCCATGTAGAGTCTATAAATAACGTTTTACTTCTTTAGTTCATCTTACTATTTTTGATGTGTTTCAAAATAAATTAGTACTTTCCCCCCAAAATCTTTCATCACTGGCTATGAATCCTTGATCCTTGTTATAAGGATTCCAAGCATCATGAAGCAGGTGTGCAGAAAGGGCACCAGCCAGCACAGGGCCTAGCACAGTCCTTGCCATATGATAGGTGTGCAGCAAATATTTGTTAAATGATGCAGTTCCTTGAGTCCCATGTAGTCCCTGTAGGCAGACTTCACTTTGCCATTACTTTTATTATTTATTTGTTATTATGACAAACCATATGTTTCCTAGGCACCTGTCATCTCCAGTTTTTACAAAGGACTTCCTGGAGTTCCTGTTGTGGCTCAGTGCTTAATGAATCCAACTAGGAACCATGAGGTTGCAGGTTTGATCCCTGGCCTTGCTCAGTGGAGTAAGGATCCAGTGTTGCCGTGAGCTGTGGTGCAGGTCACAGATACAGCTCAGATCTGGCATCGCTGTGGCTGTGGTGTAGGCCAGCGGCTACAGCAATAATTCTGCCCCTAGCCTGAGAACCTCCATATGCTGCGGGTGTGGCCCTAAAAAGCCAAAAAGAAAAGAAAAAGAATAGTGAGTTTTAGTAGCAAGGGATTAATCTCAGGACTCTGAATTTTACGTGTGTGCGCGTCTGTGTGTCTGTAGGGAGGCCCTGAGCCCCGAGAGTGAGCGTCTCCAAGGTGAACGACTGTGTTACCGCTTCTCAGCCGCTGAAAGGAAGGCCGGCTTTCTCCTCCTGGGGAAATGGGTGTATTTTGAAAAGTCTGGGGGCTGATGTCCGCGTGCAGCGTGGGCGCCGCCGCACACCTTCCCCGCGAGCCGGGCGCGCTCTCGCCCTTGGGCCGCTCTTCCTCCCAGGGGGCTCATGAGTCATTCTGGTGACATGTCGTCCTTTCTTCCAGAACAGCCACAGCCACTGTCATGAAGTGTCGTTCGCACCGGCACGTTTACAGAGGGAACGGCATAGGTGTTTTTTTGCTTTTTTAATACTGTTAACTTTACATTCATAGCTTCCTTTTTCCTCTCTACTCCCAATAGGCTCGGGTCATGTACGACTTTGCTGCCGAACCTGGAAATAATGAACTGACAGTTAATGAAGGAGAAATCATCACAATTACAAATCCAGTAAGAAAACTGTTAAACGTTTAAATCTGGCCTTTGAGGACTTATTTTTAAGATTTTATTTTTTGGATTAGTCGTTCAAACCCCCATGAATTTCTTTCCTGTTGCGTCTGCATTATTGATGGTGAAGCAACATCTGTTATATAAACACTGAGAACAGTTCAGACCCCCTAAGAACATCTGGATGGGGTTCCATACGGCAGAACTGGAGCCACAGCACCGGCAGATCCCAGCTGGACCCAGGCGTAGAGATTAGAAAGCGATCGGCAGCGTTTAGCAGCCTCAGCTCCGTTTACTGACGGCCTGGGGTCGGGTGTTTGGCTCAGTACTGTGCACGTTTGCTCTTTGATTGGTGTATTTCCTTGTGAACACTGTGAGGCTAGTACTTTTAATCTCTTTTTACTGATGAGGGTAGTGAGCCTTAGAAAGGTTAAGTAACTTCCCCATCTGCTTGTTAAGTGGCAAAACCACAAGGGACTGGAAACCACATCTCTTGGCCTTTAAGCCCTGCTTTTTCTTCTTTGCTGGGACTCGTGTAAACAGGTGTCCCTGGAGTACAGGTATATACACACGTAGAAGACGGGCTAAGAAGATAGGCTCTGAGAGACAAATAAGGCAGGCCCTGTGGGCCAGGGCACAGCTGTGGACTTGGATGTCATCTGGGAAGTAGCAGATTCATTTGCATGGTTTCATGGTTGATATTGTAGGGAGGTGACGCGATGAAACCTGCATTTCAAGGAAGTGAATGGATTGGTGCAGCTGGAGTCTAGGTTCTTGACTGGGTGGCGGCAACAGGATCAGAAAGAAGAGAGATGCAGGAGGCCGTGCAGAGTGGGGTGGGCGGTTGGGCGAGGACAGGGGCTAGGTGCCCGATTAGACACTGTTGGTGGGAAATAGTCAGGGATCCCTGAGGTTTCTGGCCTTTTTACCTGAGAAAACTATGGGTTTATTATTAAAGATTTCAAGTCAGGAACAGGAGCTTCTTTGGAAAGATTAAATGAGCTTTTTTTTTTTTTTTAATGTTGAATTTAAAGACTAGTAAATAACCAGCCCTGCCCTAGAGCTTTGCATGAGTTTAGAAATAGAAATACAGACCTAGAAAGGAGGACTGGAGACGGGCTGGTTCTCTGGACACATTTGGGAGGAAGCATGTGAAGAAAGGCGCCTGGAGACTCCAGAGGAGAAGGAGGGCGGCCTGGAGCCCAGGGAAGGAGAACGGGGGTCACCAAGAGCATGGCGGTTTCTTAATATTGATAGTATTTTTTTATACCTATTTTATGTTGTAGATTTTTTTAAAAAAAGAATTACTGGTTAGAAAATTCATTTGTAGTTTTAGGTAATACGCCAGATAATATACCAGGTTATATAAGTAAATAGCATCTATTTTTAACCATAGAAGAGATTAAAAATTCTTTTATCTACCATTGAATTTTGTTTTAAATGAATATTCATTTCTTGGTAAAATATTTTTTATGTTGCCGTTATCAAAAATTGACAAGGTTGTGGCTTAAAGTGACTTTTAGCAAGACTTAATCTAGATTGAGGTCAGTTATTGACTAATTAGGGTACGATTTATGAATTTAAGACAACCTTACTATTTTAAGGGGGAAAAGTAGGACTTTGCTAAGATAACACTGAAAAATAGGAATCTTGGTAGAGAGCGACTCTTCAGCTTATTGACATTACTTACCCAGAAGAGCTAAGAAAGCATGAACCGGTTATTTTTCCTAAAGGACAGGCAATCCCAAAGCTTAGCGGCTTGAGCAACTAATGTCATTGTCTGCGAATCTCAAGTCAGCCAGACGGCTGTCCTGACGGGCCCCATGGGTCTGCTGTCCCTGGCGTGAGGCTGGGGCGGCCCTCCAGCGCGGCCTCCTGTGTCGGCGGCTCTCCCGCTGGGGGCTGGCCGCTTTGCAAGGGGCAGTGGCGAGATTAGGCCTTGTCCACATGTAATCCCCATAGCAGCTCTTTTGGGAAAAAGAGGAAGGAGAAGTGTACAAAAAAGCCTCTTGGGGAAAGGCTCTGAACTCACCCCATCTTCTCTCTACCTCATTCTTTTTTTTTCTTTTAGGGCCACACCTGCAGCATATGGAGGTTCCCAGGCTAGGGGTCAAATCGGAGCTGCGGCTGCTGGCCTACACCACAGTCCTAGCAACGCCAGATCCAAGCCACATTCTTGACCTGCACCACAACTCACAGCAACACCAGATCGATTGTTAACCCACTGAGCGAGGCCAGGGATCGGACCCCTGTCCACATAGATTCTAGTTGGGTTCATTACCACTGAGCCACTGCGGGAACTCCCCTGCCTCGTTCTGTTGGCCAAAGGTCAGTGCAGACTCTAGAAATGGGGGTGTGCATTTTACCTCTTGACAGAACCGCAAACTGTTTTTGTAATCTACCACAGACCAGCAAACAGAAAAGAATTACAAAATCGTGCCATTCTATTAATATACTGTTTTTCAATCTTTGATCAATTATTATTGAAGTTTGATTTTTCTTGTTTTTAGGTTACATCATTTTCTGGTGCAAAGAAGGCTTAAGAATTTAAAATTTTGAACAGTGTTAGCTCTATAGGAATGAAAAGGTTAATGTTAATTACTGTTTTATGTGTAACAATTCCCAAAGCAAAATTTCTTCAGGAAATTCCAACTGTAATCTGTTTTCTTTCTTTTTTTTTTTTAACTTTTTTGAGGATGTTGGTGGAGGATGGTTGGAAGGAAGAAACAGCAAAGGAGAACGAGGGCTTGTTCCCACCGACTATGTTGAGGTAAGAACTTAATGTCGTTTATTAATTAAACCTGGTCTTTATAAAACATATTTTTGTAAATTATCAATTTAAAGAACAAGATTGGAAAATAACTTTATTTTTAATTTTAAAAAATTCTTGTAAAAGTAATACATGCTGGAGTTCCCGTTGTGGTTCAGTGAGTTAAGGAACCGACATTGTCTCTGTAAGGGTGTAGGTTCTATCCCTGGCCTTGCTTAGTGGGTCAAGGATCTGGTGTTGCCCCAGGCAGTGTCTTTGGTCGCAGATGTGGCTTGGATCTGGCGTGGCTGTGGCTATGGCATAGGCCTCAGCTGCAGATCTGATTTGAGGCCTGGCCCAAGGAACTTCCATATGCCACAGGAGCAGCTATAAAAAGAAATTTAAAAAAAGGTAATACATGCTGATTATTTAAAATGTGGAAAATACATTAAGGTAGAATTAAGAAATGTTATCTATAGACTTAAACTCCAAAGAGTGACTCCAAATATTTAGATTAAGTTTCTTCCAAGTAAAGCAACTTTTAATTATTCTGAATAAAAGTCTGTTTTTCCTTTGCTATTATTGTATAATAGCTGGTGCCTAGAACTGTTTATTGTGGAGTTAATTCACAAATTCATCTGTTTATTGCAGTTTTTTTAAGTAGCTTTCTTCTCCCCGTACTGATTTAAGGCGTCTCTCTTAGTTCCCCATCGCATTCCCAAAGTCCGAAGGGTCTTGAGTGAGCTAGTGACGAGCTATTATTGCCTGGCTTAAGCCTGGCTTAAGCGCTGCTGTTCGAGAAATGCCAAGGATAGTGTCACAGTCCCTGCCTGGGACACACCCACTCAGCTGACGATCCTCTTCTGAGTCAGCCTCCTGGCGCCCCCTGCTGGTTGTCTGTAGGTCACTCAGAACAGCCCTGGGTACCTGATGAGCTTGCCTCTCATCGGTTTGATAGAAAGAAATTAAAGTTGCTAGTGCCCTGTGAGTCAGATTGGAGTGAGGTCAGGGCCGAAGTTGCCTTCAGTCCCCTGGTGTGGAGAGGAGGATGTGTGCCGGGCGCTGCCTGCCGGACAGGGAGGCTGCTGCCTGTCTTTCCCCACCTAGAGTTGGGTAGGTGGTTTTGAACACTCTGGAGAATCTGATGACATCTCAGATTTACATGCACATGTGGACACCCCAGCCTTTCCCAGACGGTTTCAGTGGCTCACAGGCTGCTGAACCCAGTCGGCATGTCTTATGTTTGTGTCGTGTTTTACCTCTGTGCATTCAGGGTCCTAAAAATTGACAGCAGTGAGAAAAATGTGAGAGTTGAAGTCAATACTAGCATTAGTTACATTTTCTAGAATTGTGCATTCCTGCAGAAAGCGGTCGTTAGGACACGTGTTTCTTCGAGAAGAGAACCACTTTTCAGTAATAGATGACAGTTCTTGCCTGCCCCCAGCGACTCTAACGCTGAAAGAACTCTAATCTGTGAAAATAACTCTGGTTCTTTCTGTTGTTCAGATTCTGCCCAGTGATGGGAAAGATCAGTTTTCTTGTGGAAACTCGGTGGCTGACCAAGCCTTCCTCGATTCGCTCTCGGCCAGTGCAGCGCAGGCCAGCTCATCAGCTGCCAGCAGTGCCAACCAGGTAAACGGAGGATGGCGTCCTGCTGGGCGCAGCGGGCTTTCCTGCGAGTTCGTGACGCGTTAGAGCCACTGCCCTTCCCTGAAAGCGTCAGCAAAATAGCTGTTAGATATTTGTGTGGCATTTCTTGCTGGGTTTTAACAAAGAACTTGCCTGTTAAGCCTGCTAAAGACTGATTTCAGGGAGGATTATTAGCGAGAAGGTGGGCTGTTCACTGAGAGCTGCTTGTAAAAGTTGGGTGTGCTGTGAACACAGACCCTATAAATTGCGAATATCCTCTCAAGTGAGGGTGTGGAAAGAAAAGGGGCCTCTGCTGACGCCAGGCGGTCACGTCAAAGCTCTGGCTGGAACAGGACACGGTTTCTGTGACCTTGGCACGTACTTGCGCTCTCAGCTCAAGACCCCCCCTCTTTCAGATGCAGTGCATGTAAACGTGGCTGCAGATCCAGCAGTTGGTATTGTTATCGTCCTACTTCTAGAAAACTTAGGAAAGTGGGATACTGAAATTTTACATAAAGTTTCATGAGTTTGACCAGTTAGGTGACTCTGCCTAGTTCAGTTATTGCTAAATGATTATCCAGAGCCAGTGTCAACAAGAAGATTGAGAAGATGGATTTGAAAACGTTACTGCTTCCTATGTCTTTAGAAATGAATGAACTTTTGGGGGGTGTTAATTTCTTCATCTTTTTAACTACATCAGAGGTTTAAATTACGTAGAGCCTCATAATCCTATCACTTTTAATTACTCGCTTACAGGATATTTGTATCTTAACCTTTTAAGAGTCTGTCAGAGTACTGTTACCTCACAGTAACTGCACGTTTCATATATTTTTAAATTAGTTTTCGTGGACCTCCTGAATTATAAATTAGTCTGGCCCAGATATTTAAAATTCAGAGACAAGGGCATCACCACAGTCGAGCATTTTCCTGTATTCTGTTTATCTGTCATCCCTGAGGGCATTGGTCAGTTAAAGCTTACTCAGGATAAAATGTGAAAAAGCAGTTAAACCGCATTGGACGTCTTCCCGGGAATTCTCAGCTGGGGCACAGAGGGCCCTCAGGGCCTGATACTCCTCCTCGGGGTGATTAGCGTGGCAGCGTCCGTGAGCCCCCAGCTGGGCTGCGGTCCCCGAAGCTGTCTTCACATGTCGCCACGTGGGACAAGTCAACCCAGCTGAGACTCACCAAGTTGCACAAAAGCATCATTGAAAGGGTTTACATCAGTGAAAGACAGCATTTCAGTGGAGGGGAATTACAGTGAGATGATCATAGAACAAGGAAACAAAAGATAGAAATGTGCGTCTTATTTTAATTCAGGGACCTGTTTCAACCTGTTATCTCATGAGAGACTGAAGCACTTGAGCTCATAAACCCAAATTCCAAATCAAACTCGAATTTTGTTATCTTGTGAAGGAGGTTCCTCAGTGTTGAAATGCAGTGAAATACAGTGATCAGCGTAAGTCTCAATTTTTTCCTTCCAGGTTATTTAGAAGAAGATACAACCAACTTTCTAAAATCGAGTTTTACTAATACAAATACATTAAATCTAACCAGATCCCTTGAAAGCAAAGCAGAAACGAACTGAAACCAAGATTAGCAAAATACAGAAAGCATACTAATTTGGCATGTGAGTTTAATTTAAATCAAGTAAAAATATTTTCATCGGCCATCTGTGTTCTCAGTTATCCCAGATATGAGACAGTTGAACTGGGCCAAAATTGTGGTGCATTTTATAAATATCATTATTAACTGGTAGCCTTTCAAAATGTTGCCATCAGGTTTGCCCATTATTTCATTTTCTGAAGGTCAGTAAGGAAACGCTATTTTTGCTCCAGGGCTATGCCTCTTGGGATTTTCTAGCTGTCCGGGCGTGGGGCGTGGTGCTCTCTCTCCCCGAGGACGGTTTTACGGACGGTTTTACGGGAGGAGCCGGACCTCTCTGTGCGGTCAGGCCAGGCGGAGCGCACCCCCTGCAGCTGGTTACACTGCAGATTTCTCAGCCGCCGTCCGTTTAGTTTTCTCAGCACCACTTATTTTAAACTGGGTTTTCTGCCCTCACAGACAAGTTAGCGCTCACCCATACTCAGCTACTGGCCATCCTGCTTTCTGACTGCTCTTTCTTTTAAATCGTATCTTTTTAGAAAGATCTCTCAAAAGGTTATATCTGTCTGCAGCATTTCTTGCATCACTTATTTCAAGCCTGCTATTTTTGAATTTATCTGAGCCTTCCTTGACTTTCTGTTTTTAAGCTATTCTGCATTTCAGAGTAATTAGTTCATTACTACCTACTTGTATAACTTGATATGTAAAAAAGCACTTCCTTTTGTTTTCCTTAAGACTCCTAATTTCAGGTTGCTTGGGGTACCTTCTAAGCAATCCCAGAGGAAGTGCAATGACTGGTGCAGAGACAGGTAACAGCGATGCGTTCACCCTGACAGCCCGTTACGACTTTTTTCTTCCTTTTCTGCTGTGAGGGAACCTCACCTGTAAAACATAGCCCGGTTGCTTCTGGCCGTAGTATAAGCTAGAACGTAAAGGTCAAAGGAACATAGTGCGTTGTTTTTTAAATGTATTGAAACAATTTAATTTGCAAAATGATAGCGCTGTTTATTTTTTTAAGTACTTGGAGAAAATAAAGGCAACTTTTTTTTTAAATAAAGTTGGAAATATAGAAGGCCTTTCTAAGCACAACACAATTTCTGGCAGCCATTAAGGAAAAAGTTGATACATTTAAATCAGCAAGTAATACTAAACTAGAGGAAAAAAATCCTAACAGGCCAGAGATATCAGCTAATTCTGTTAATATACGAAGAACTCTTGTAAACAGGAAAAAGGTGAACAACTTAGGAGAAGAAATGGGCAAAGGGTGTGAACAGATATTTCATTGGGAAAGAAGCACAGATAGCCATATACATTAGGAAAAAAGCTCGTTTTCAAATTCTTCTATCAAATTAGCAGAGAATGAAAATGTTTTAACAGCTAGCGTTCAAATAGGCATTCTGGTACAAAGCTGGTAAAGTATGAATTGGAGAAGCTTTTTGGAGAATAGTTTGATAATGCAGATTAACACTTACAGTGCATCCACTATCTGACGCAGCAGCTTCAGAGTTTATCTTACAGCTCCTCGCTCAAAACCAGCCTCCTGGGCAAGAGAAAAGCTTGATCGCAGCAGGGCCGTAACAGCAAACCCTGGAATGGACGTGTTGTCAGTAGGGGGCTGGCCAGCTAGACGAGAGGACAGCCGCACGGTGGGAAGCAGTGCTGCTTTTGAGGAACAAGGGTAGCTTCAGGTGGACGGGCTCTTTAGAAGGCATAGCAGTATGTGCAGTGTTGTCTTTCTTATGTTGAACTGCATACACACCGCAGATGCAAAACGTGGAAAACCTAACTGAAAGATACCCAAGAAATGAGTCAGGCGGTCGTTTTCTTTTGCTGTTACAGATTACAAGTTGCATGAGGGCAGCTATTGCAATACCTTTAGAAAAGACTAGTTTTTAGTGGTTAATACTGATTTCGTTATTAGTCATTTATCTGATGTTTTCCAGTTTTAGGAGCATTTCCTATTAGTGGCTGTGCCACTAGAATGCATTCACCGGCTGGTGGAGTTGAATCTCAGACGTCATTACCAGACGTGTGTTAATAGTTGGCCTTATCTTGTTTTTCACCCGATTATTAGTGTCTAAATTAATATCATAAATTCTAAAAAGGTTCTCAGTATAGGTCTCTTAAAAATCTTAGATCACTGCCTCTTTGCAGAATTACTTTTGAGAAATTAATGAGACGTTTCTGTTTGTACTTTTTAAAGAACAATGGGGATCAAACACTAATTGAAAGTTGTGTAAACCTAGGTGTTTTATCTGAGGACATTTAACTTGAGCGACTTATTTTTCTATCTTTCTTAAACACTAGAAAGATATATGGACTTGGAATGAACTGCTTCTCCTTGTGTTAAAACTCTTGCTGCTTTTTATCATTCTGTGTCCCAGCCCCCCCGGCTCTCTCTTCTGTTTCACAGTTTCTTATCCCTGCCGTCCTGCCGTCCAGGCGGGTCGGTACAGCGGGAGGCACGGCGTGAGGCTTGGAGGTGGCGCTGGGTTGACAGCGCGGCTCTCCTGCGCCAGCCGTGGCTGCTTCCTAAATTGTTGGAGCACCAGGCCACTCGTAGAAAGTGGGGTTGGAATCAGGGAAGACATTGAACAAATATTTTTTCCCTTTTTTCCCCACCTCTTCCGTCTCCAAGGCATGACCTCAATCCACTTATCCTGTTTTGTCCAGCCTCTGTCGTGGCCGTGCTGACGATTCCCTCATGAATCTCTCTCCAGTCTCGAGTTTTCAGTTGCTCACTGTCCAGCTCCGTCTGCCTGTCTCCTCTGTATCTCAGTCAAACTCCGCATGAACAGAATCGCTCATTATTTCCTCACAACACTAGTTTTCTTCCTGACTTTCCCGTTTCGGTTTCTCTGGAAGTTGCTTATTTCTGTCTCTGTTCTTCATTCCACTTTAAGACGTCAAGTGCCGTCGTGAGCCACAGGCATGCCCTGCATCCTTTAGACGCGTAAAGGCAGGAAACACCCAGTTTAATCCTAGACCTTGGCCTAGGTTTTATTCCCAGATCTCATACTCGCTGTGTGACTCGGGGCGAGCGGCTTAGCTTCTGTGTGCTTCAGTTTCTTCATCTGCAAGCCCTCACAGAACTGGTGGAAAGAGTCAATGGAAAATAGTTCTGAAGTGTTTAGAACAATACTCGGTACTTAGTAGGGTTTAGTAATTGTTTTTTCTTTCTTTCATTTTTCTTTTCTTTTCCTTTTTCTTTTTGGCTAGTTGAGGCCTCACCTATGGCATACGGAGGTTCCCAGGCTAGAGGGCAAATCAGAGCTGCAACTGCGGGCCTACACCACAGCCACAGCAACGGCAGATCCGAGCCTACACCACAGCTCACGGCAACGCTGGATCCTTAACCCACTAAGCGAGGCCAGGTATTAAACCTGCGTCCTCATGGATAGTGGTTGGGTTCATTACCACTGAGCCACGATGGGAACTCCAGTAATGGTCGGTTATAGTTACATGCCACTGCATCTACACTAAAAACTTCAGGGGCTCCCATCGCCTCCAGAAGCAGGTAACCATTTCTGCGTGTCAGGAGAGAGCACTGCCAGGAGATAGCCACCATCCTGTCGGTCCGAACATGAAGCAGACACTCAACAATGCATGGCAGGGAAGCTAGAAGAGATCCACTGGGGTGGGACTGGATCCTTTTTCACTCTCAGTCATATCTGTGATTCCTCAGCGCGGTCCCGTCCTTACCGGATCCTCACTTGTGCACTAAGTTCCAGCCAGACAGGCTCTTCTCCAGATATGCCCCCACCTTTTCTTTGTATCTGTTGCTCTCTTCTGAGAACGATCGGTGATGGCATCTGCCCGTTCCTCAAGGTTCAGCTCAAATATCATGCCCTTTATGAAGCCTTTTTGTTTTTTCCTCCTCCCCTTCCCCTCGATTCTCTTAGCGCTGTTTGTGGCTCTGTCACCAACGGCAGTGCCGATGAACCTGTACGCTTGCTGAGAAGCAGAGGCTCCGCCTTGTATATTCTACTCTCATAACTTCCAGGGGGCCTTGCACCGTAACAGGGTGTTCTGCATGTGTTGGAATGATTTTTTTGTTCAGTCATAAATACATCGCAAGGTGTTTTGAATGGAGAGTGTTAAGAGATTCACAGATCTCAGCCTGAACCCCTGTGTAAAGGGGGTTTGTGTTCGCAGCGCTGGCTGTGGGGCGAGGCCTGTCGCTAGCTCACCGTTCTACCACTTGCTGAGTCACCCCATTAAAAAGAGGTAAATTCTGTTACAGAAAATCCTCTGGGGTTCTTAATTATTTTTAACAGTTTAGATATTAAATAAATGTTCAAAGTTAGGGACATAATGTCTTTTTCATTAAGTAAGGATTTTCAACGTAATGGTCTTTGTTGTGAAGGAATTCTTATTGAGTAAGCAATGAGGAGGGCAATAATTTTATATTGGAACTATATTTTGCTTTCTCATTTCTCTTAAAATCCACGTTAGCCCATTTTAAGGCCATTTTGTAGTCCATATAAAAATAAATTAGCGGGAGTTCCCGTCGTGGCTCAGTGGTTAATGAATCCAACTAGAAACCATGAGGTTGTGGGTTCGATCCCTGGCCTTGCTCAGTGGGTTAAGGATCCGGCATTGCCGTGAGTTGTGGTGTAGGTTGCAGACACGGCTCGGATTCCGCGTTGCTGTGGTTGTGGTGTAGGCCGGCGGCTACAGCTCCGATTAGACCCCTAGCCCGGGAGCCTCCATATGCTGTGAGTGCAGCCCTAGAAAAGGCAAAAAGACAAAAATGAAAGAAAGAAACTGATTGAAGTGTTCTTGGGTTGTAGGAATCACATTATTTACGTTCTCTTCCCACTTCCTTACACAGCAGGTACATGGTTGTTAAATGTTGGATGCATGAGAAATATCAGATAAAGATTTTGATACCTCAGTCACGCAGATGTGTTACAAACAAACAAAAACATAATAACCTCAGCTTTCACAGAACGAGTAACTTCCCATTCACTGCCGTTGTGTACCCCTGAACTGAGTCTCACTCTGGAAGTTGCTTCCTTCCTTCTTCCTTCCCCGCAGGCGCGCACGTCGGGGTGTGCTAGGCGATAAGCATCATGACACGGTAACACGTAGAGTTCAGATGCATGTGGCTGAGACGCAGCAAGAACTCCTCTGTGCGGTCCTAATGGTCCCCCAAATGCTGCCAGGGCCTTTCCCCCGAGCTGAAAATATACGAGGTGGTGAGCCCACGGTCCGTGACCCTCCTGACCCGGTAGACATTCAGATGCTGAGTGTCTTCCAGGCAGAAGCAAAGACAAGGCCGCTCCGGGACCAGTGTGTCCTGGGGCTTCAGCCAGCGTGGACCAGATGCACCAGTGTTGTCCCTCGTTGTACTTAGAGCTACCTCCTTTGGGGGAGCCATTAGTCCTCATTTTCTGATCAAACTGAGTGACCCGCAGTGACCTGTCTGAACTTTGAGCATCCTCTGTAAAGCAACAGGTGCTTAGCAGGAGCTGTGCCCACTCACCAGTGTCTTTTGAACCTTATGTTCTTTGCCCTCGTGTGTGCTGGTTTGTAGAAAGCCAAACAGAAAGCAGCCTTAATGAAGTATAAATTATCTTTTTCATTAATTCTCAGACCTAGGTGACCCTTGAAGTCTAACCTAGTTCACGTGGACTCGAAGAGAAATAAAAGCCTCAGTTACCCACCCCTCCGTCTCTCCCTGTATTGTTAGCTCCATGATCTGTGTGGTGGAAGTTATTCTTCTTGGGCCATGTCTTGAAGAACTGGGAAACCAGCTGAACCAGTGGAACTTATTTCTTCTGAAACCAGAGGAATATACTGGGAAACCAGTGAACTGAGTCCATCTCACTGTTACCCACACAGGCCCTTGCCCAGGTCTTAGTGCAGTTTCCTTGATAAGAGTTTGATTCTACTCATCCTGGTGGCCCGGAGATGTCATAAGCAAAGTACAACAAAGTAGCAAAATATAACAGAATCAGACCCTGTGATTTTTGTGGTCAGCAGTTGCAGACTAGTGGGGTCTTTTCGTTAAGAAAGTTTCTTAAAAACAGTTTAATTCTCTCAGTTTATGCTTTTTAAGGTGGGACCGGAGCAGCTTTCAGTCTAGGGACTTTTTTGCAAAAAGCCTTTTCAGCACTGCACCTGACATCCCCTCTGAATCCTGAGCTTTTTCACCCTGACCTGAGAGAGCTGCCCCACAGGAGGGATTGAAACTTGACGCTTTCACCTGGTGGCTTCCTCACAGTCACACTGCCAACCGTCAGAGCTCAGCCTCGGGCCTGGGGGCCCCGCGGATCCCCGAGATCTCTGTGCAGCCGTGTCCTTCTTTGCACCCTGCCCAGACTCCCAGCTCTGTCGCCTCAGTTCACCCCCACCCTTGAACCATAGCCTGGAAAGTCTCTAGGCAGGGGTCACACCCTTTATTGCCTGATGTCCACGGATTTGAAGACAGTTTCATATGTTTTGTCTTTTTTAGTTTTAAGTGGAAGTGAGTCCCAGTGGCTCAGTCTTCATTGTCACCTTTGTGCATTAGTTGATTTCCAAAGGCCGAGTTTATTTTACGTCTGTGAGATGGAGATAGCACCGCTGCTTTCTTCACAAGAAAGTTGTCCCTGAAAAGTCCGACCTCTTAACGCTGCGTGAATGTCATTAGTAGTGGTTCCTTGTGAGGTGGCCGTGGAGCTGGGATTCAGAGCCTGGAGATGGGCTCTGGGTTTCTCCTCCTAACAGCCACGCGGGTTTGGTCACTGACCAGCTCCGGGGGGGCGGGTATCAGGTGTTGACACGTGGATGCTGCACACGCAGCCGGTCAGCAGCCCGGGAGCGCACACCGAGTACACCGGGCGTGGTGGGTGGGTTGTCCGGGGCCCTGTGGTTCCTTCGCATCATCAGGGAAGCTTTGCCCATCTCACCTGTCTGGTGGCTTTGAAAACCCTGGTCCAGAATCCTAACATTTTTCACAGCTTGGCTGTCTTTTTCCTCTGGAGGTCCCCCCCCACCCCTTGGCTGTGTGACTTGTAGGATGTGTGTTCCACTCATTCTGTGCTGCTTATCATCATTTTTAGTGCCTCGGTGGTGCTGCATGGTGAGAACAGCAGTCTCTGGAATATATACTAATGCCCTCAGGAGACCCCGCCCCCGTACAGCAGGGACTCTGCCTGCTGCATGCAGTGCTTCTGCGCGAGCGGCATGCTGCAGTTTTCTGATGACCTGAATCCTGCTCTGCACGTACTGTTTTTAACTTTGGTTTATTATTTCATTTACTGAGCACCTTTTTTTATTTTAAGGTGGATATTTTGGCTCAGATTGGTTGTATTGAAAGTCTCAGCCAATCACCGCCTTCTTCATCTTCTTCTCCTTCCATAAATAAGGTAAAATGCAGACTTGAATGTAAGTGGAAGTCCATATTTAAAGCCCCTGGAAGCACTCCTTTTTCCCCCGTAGGCAGGTGAAGCACATCACTGACGCTCTCCTCGGGGGCCTGGCAGCACAGGGTGTGGGACCTGCAGGCACTGGAAGGTGACGGGTTTATGCCCTGGAGACCTTTCAGCCGGGACTTTCGGTGAGACTTGGTTGATGGATTGAATCCACGGACAGGGGGTCTGATGGAGGGTTTTTAATCACGGAGTTGACAGAGTCCAGCTGAGTTTGGTAGGGCTGGGTAAGGGCGGAGAGAGAAGAGAATGCTGGCTTTGCTCAGTAGGAAGAAGAGGTGGAGCAGGAGGAAAAGGAGAGTCCCTCGGGTCTGAAACCTTTGTGGAGGGACAGCATGTGACCGAATGTCTGCAGGTGAGGACTAAGGGCTTCTTGGGATTGAGAGCAAAGAAGTCAGAGGCCAGAAGGCCATCAGCCCCGATGGTTGTGCAGCCCAGTTTGCTGAGTAGCGCTTAGGCTTGAAAGGAAGCAAGATCTCGGCATTTGTCACGAAGAAAATCCGCCAAGACCCCCAAGAATTGAGTTGCTTTTGAACTTTATGGCAAAACATGTCTGTCTTCTTCCTCTTTCTTTTATGTATCTGAAAGAAGCAGATCTTTGGCTAAAACAGGAAGTGTCTTAAGGGCTTATAACCACCTATTTAATTGCAAGTTTCTCTGTTAAGGTGCTCTGGCATTGAAACCATTTGGAAATATGACTGACTGATCTTTTCTTCTGAAGCATAAACTAGTGGGGATTTACTCGAAAATTAATTACCAGTCTTCATTTCTTTATATTCTGGGTGAGCCCCCGTGTAGTAAAATAACCTGTAATAAGTGCTTTCTGTGCATCATGTCATTTAATTTTCAAAAGTCCTGTGAAGGGAGTTCCCATGTGGCCCACTGGGTTGAGGATCTGGCCTCACTGCAGTGGTTGGGGTCCCTGCTGTGGCGTGGGTTCGATCCCTGGCCCAGGTACTTCTGTATGCCACGGACACAGCTAGGAAAAAAAAAAAGTCCTATGAGGAAGTTAATGTTGTTACAGCCGTTCTGTTCGTACGGAGACTCAGAGGGATGGAGTGAATTAGCCAGGTTCATACAGTTAGTCAGTGGTAAAGCTGGGATTCAGATCCAGGTAAGACAGCAGAGCCTAAGTTCTTAACCACTGCACCCAGGAGAAATTTGTCAATTTTTTGCAGTTTCATAAAGGGCTTTAAAATTCAACCAGTAGCCAGTGTTCTTATCTTTCCCCGCTTTTGTCCCACGTGAAGTACTTGTATTGCTTTCCTGCCGTTATCTCAGGAATGCTGTCCAGTCGCTGCCCACCCCTCACGGCCTTCTGACTCCACCCCCGCCGTCCCGCTGTACAGTCAGGGACTCTGTACATACAGTCAGGGACGAGCCAGCCTCCTTTCAGGGACACCTTTAGATAAGTCTCTTGTAAAGCCGGCATGAATGTTTTCCTCTATTGGTCTTATGAGAATAGGATAGTGTTCAGGGTTGGAGTGCTCCGTCAGCAAATGTGCTGAATACGTTGCTTCTGGACCTAGGGAGTATTTCGTTGCATTGGGGGGTGAGGGGTCAGACACAGTCAGCCAGTCTGGTGCAAGGCAGATGAAAATGCACTTATAAGGAGTTTCCGTCGTGGTGCAGTGGTTAACGAATCCAACTAAGAACCATGAGGTTGCGGGTTCGATCCCTGGCCTTGCTCAGTGGGTTAAGGATCCGGCGTTGCCGTGAGCTGTGGTATAGGTTGCAGACGCGGCTTGGATCCCGCATTGCTGTGGCTGTGGCGTCGGCTGGCGGCTACACCTCCAATTAGACCCCTAGCCTGGGAACCTCCACATGCCGCTGGTGTGGCCCTAAAAATGAAAAAAGGCAGGAAAAAAAAAAGGGAAAATGCACTTATAATAGAGATCTGGACTAACCTGCCCTGAGAGTGTTTTAACTTAACAGATACTTAATATACTAAACAAGTTCATAGGCAGCGAGAAATCACTGGCACCCTAACGGGCACAGACCTTTCCTTGTCCGTTGCCTGTGTCCTGATGGAGTTCAGAAGACAGAACGTTTGTATGTACAAGTTTTGTTTGCTGGACTTTCCAACATTTGCTAAAACTTCAAGCATAGAAAAGTTCAGTGAACTTCATAGTCAGTAATCATATACCCACCTTATAGATCTCACCATTAACATTTTACGGTTCCTGGGGCTCCCGTTGTGGCTCAGGGGGTTAAGAACCTGACTAGATTTCATGAGGATGTGGCCTGGCTCAGTGGGTTAAGGATCCAGTGTTGCTGCAAGATGCAGCTTGGGTCACAGATGGGGCTCACATTTGGTGTTGCTGTGGCTGTGTTGCAGGCCAGCAGCTGCAGCTCCGACTCAGCCCCTAGCCTGGGACCTTCCATATGCTGCACGTGAGGCCCTAAAATAAAGAAAAAATTTTGCTATTCTTGGTTTGCACACATACGTCCATCCCTCTGCCCATCGGTGCCTGTCAGTGCCCCCCAGCTTTCCCACAGCGTGCTGATGCGCTTTGATAGCTTGGAAGACACTGTTATTCTAAGAGTATGGTAGTGCTGAAAGTCACTTATTCTCTGGTCATCCACAGCTGGTTATTTTCCGAGAAAAGCCCCAAGTCAGTATACTTGAGGAAAATCTGACTTCCCTCTGTGAACTGATGATAACGTGATGAAGGTTAGATGTCTGACAAAGAATAATATGTATTTCATACAAATGCTCAAGATCATATTGAAATATTTTAGGTAAAAAACCAGATGTGAGTCCTGGCCACTTTGTGTAAGGCATTTTGAGAATCTTTTGGAAGAAATATTTGCTCGTGACTTGCTGTGGGACTGACCAGCTGATAGGCCCGTGACTAACAGCAGACCGGCTTTGGGAGGAAGTGGAAGGATGAGCCTGAACCTCAGCCGGCAGAGGTCGGGAAGGGGAGGAAGAGGCTTTGCAGGCAGATGGAGAGTGGAGCGCGGGCAAAGGCGGGGAGCTGGGCAGGCCCAGGAAGCTGCGGGTTGAAGCACAGGGTGCGGGTTGGTGGCAGGTAAAGAGGATGGGAGCGTCATTCAAGGAAAAGTTAGGACCTTGCTCCATCGATCCGTGGTCAGTAAGGTTTAATGAAAGGTCTTCAATGAATGTTCTGATAAGAGTCGGGAGGGGTTTTGGTACCGGGAAGGGAGGGAGAAGAAAAGGATGGAGGCACTGCTCTGTAGAAGGGGGAGCGGAAGGAAGCTGGGAGAAGGCGGGGACTCTCGTGTGGTCATGTGCCTGCGGTTAAGGGACAAAAGAAGGACTACTGGCAGCTGGCAACAAAGGAACCAGAGGCCAAAGTACAGGAAGGGTGGTTTCAGAGAGAAACAGACCCTGACGGGCTGGGTGACCAGATGATAGTTCTTGACATTAGAGCCGGCTGTTAGTTATTGGTATTAGAGGAGGTGCCCGGAGGGCAGTAAAGTCACCTGAAGGAGAGTGAGTAAAAAGTCAGAGATAGAGCCTGGAGAGATTTCCAGTTGGTCAGGTTTGAAAGATTCATCGGTCAAGTTGAAACAAAATAGAGGGAATGTTGCAAGGGAAAAAGAAAAAAAAAAAAAGCGGAAGGAAGCAAACAGTGATTAGATTTACCAGCAAGGATTTAATAACCTCGGTAGAGAGCTAAGATCATGCACTTAACCACATAATATAGCAGTGGTTGTAAACAATTTGTAAAGAAAGTGGTTTTTAAAAGAACTCTCATATTATGTGTTTCTGACCTAATTAAAACTTACTTGGGAGTCCTAGTCTTGGCTCAGTGGTAACAAACCCGACTAGTATCCACGAGGACGCAGGTTCGATCCCTGGCCTTGCTCAGTGGGTTAAGGATCCAGTGTTGCCATTGAGCTGTGGTGTAGGTTGCAGACACAACTCAGATCCCACTTTGCTCTGGCTGTGGCGTAGGCTAGCAGCTGTAGCTGTGATTCGACTCATAGCCTGGGAACTTCCAGATGCCGCAGGTGCAGCCCTAAAAAGACTTAATAGATAAGTAAGTAAAACTTATTTTAGAATACTTCCTATAGTTTCACATCCCATTTCTTCCTCAGTGTTGATGAAAACCTCTGGCAGTTTGTTCACACTTGTTGCCTTACTGTCACGGCATGCTGAACTTTCACTCGTCCTGCAGTTCTAGTTTATAACCTTTTTTTTGTTCCTTTTTTTTTAACTTAATGAATTTTATTTCAATTATAGGTGTACAAAAAAATCATCACTAGTCAATTTGATAGGTTTTGTGTCCCAAACCTACAGTGCATCCCCCCACCCCCCAGATTGTCTTATTTGAAAAACCAAGGTTTTCCAAAGTCTGTGAGTCTCTGTTCTGCAAAGAAGTTCATTGTGTCTTATTAGTTTCCACATGTAAGCAGTAGCATTGGGTGTTGTAACCTTGTGTTCCTTTTCCTCAGTAGTTTATAGATATTCTTGAGAAATGAATGTATGTACTTCCTGTCATCTCACTATCCAAAATTTTTGTATGTTTTGAAGTTTTTATTCTAAAAACAAAACCTCATAGTTTAATGTTTGGAGGGCACAGAGTATACATATTGCCGAACAGAACCCCCTCCCTTAACGAAAACTGTAGAGGAAGGATTCTTTTAAAGGAAGCCTGCATTTCCAGTCTCCACGAGAGTGGCCTGAGTGTAGCTCCTTGTAAGCCATGTATTCGAAAAGTTCACAGTGATCAGAATAGTTTTTCTGCTGTTAATATTGGACTTTGAGCAAAATCACTAGTCACTCCACTTTTCTTGACGGTATAGCGATGTGGGGAGGAGATCACACTTCCCCTCGTAAGACGTGTGCTCGGCTTTTGGTGCTTCCGGTGGTGGGCAGGCACTTATCCCCCTCGTGTCAAGTGCAGAAGAGTGAAAACCGACGCGATAGCATTCTAAAATTAGAGAGGCCTATGCGGCCGTTTGGGTAATTTTCTTGCAAATCTCTCTCTCTGCTCTCCCCTCTCTCTCTTAACTAACATCAGATTTTATGTGAGAAGGAAGAGTTTAGTGAAGGAAAGATGTGCTAGATGTGCTGCACCGTGTTCTTTTTTTTTTTTTTTTTTTTTGTCTTTTTAGGGCTGTACCCACGGCATATGGACCTTCCCAGGCTAGGGTCAAATCAGAGCTACAGCTGCCGGCCTACACCACAGCCACAGCAACACAGGATCTGAGCTGCCTCTGCAACCCACACCACAGCTCACGGCAATGCCAGATCCTTAACCCACTGGAGCGAGGCCAGGGATCGAACCCACATCCTCATGGATACCAGTTTGGGTTCGTTAACCGCTGAGCCACGATAGGAACTCCCTACACCATGTTCTTGAATAAACAGATCCAAGATTGAAATTTTTTTTAAAAAGGCACTGTTTCCGCTGAATTTATCTGTAAGCTTAAGGTGCTTCAAATGAAAATCATCACATTTTTTAAACTTGATATGCTAATTCTTTTTTTTTTTTTTTTTTTTTGCCTTTTGTCATTTTATGGCCGCACCCGCGGCATGTGGACGTTCCCAGGCTAGGGGTCTAATCGGAGCTGTAGCCACTGGCCTACACCGCAGCCACAGCAACGCAGGATCCGAGCCGCGTCTGCAACCTACACCACAGCTCACGGCAACGCCGGATCGTTAACCCACTGAGCAAGGGCAGGGATCGAACCCGCAACCTCATGGTTCCTAGTCGGATTCTTTAACCACTG
>PVHT020000077.1:2600005-2666157 GCA_004024745.2 Catagonus wagneri | reverse complement strand
CTAGGGGTCTAATCGGAGCTGTAGCCACTGGCCTACACCGCAGCCACAGCAACGCAGGATCCGAGCCGCGTCTGCAACCTACACCACAGCTCACGGCAACGCCGGATCGTTAACCCACTGAGCAAGGGCAGGGATCGAACCCGCAACCTCATGGTTCCTAGTCGGATTCTTTAACCACTGCGCCACGACGGGAACTCCTGATATGCTAATTCTAAAACTAAAGATTATTGTAGTTTCCAAACACAAAGCTGATGCTAAATTTCACGTTAAAAATCAACAGATGAGGAGTTCCCATTGTGGTTCAGCAGATTAAGGACCAAATGTTGTCTTTGTGAGGATGCAGGTTCCATCCCTGGCTTCCCTCGGGGAGCTAAGGATCCAGCATTGCCTCAAGCACAGGTCGCAGATGCGGCTCAAATCTGGTGCTGTGGCTGTTAAAAAAAAACTGAGTTTAAAAAAACAGGTAAAAGGTATTATGGTGAGCTATTCATGCTATTCTATCTAGTACGTTCCAAGTAGCTGGTGTGAATGGCTTACTAGGACACACAGAATCCAGAAATGGGCCCAAGTCCAGTATATGATAAAGGTGAATTTCAAATCAATGAGGGAAAGATGAATTATTCATTAAATGGTATTAGGACAATGAACTGACTATAGGAAAAAATTTAAGTTGGATTCCTATATTATTTCTTACACCAAAGTGAATTCAATACAGGCTGAATATTTAAAATTTAAAAATGAAGCAAACAAAAACAAAACACACTGTGGTTGCCTCAGGGGTGGGTGCGCAGGGCTGAGAGGTGGGTTTCAGGTGCTCTTACCACAGTACTCCTTGAAACTGAAGGCCATGTATTGCCTGTTCCAAAATTTCATTTATAATAGTGATAATGCAACTATAAAAGTATGCAAAGGAATAGTACGAGAAAATATTTTAAGAATAATTTTGGAATATAGTAGCCCTGTTTTATACAAGACCCACCCCTTGGTGTGCCAGTAGGAGTGTAGGAATGTAATTGTACCATCTCTTAGGAAAGCAGTTTGACAAAATCCAAAGGTTCTAGGTGAACGCTCTCATTAGCCCAGCAGTTTTTCTCGGGGGAATTTCGCATAGATCCACTGGACACGTGGGGAAAGATGTACGAGGATGGACGCTGCAGCGTTATTTGCGGTAACAAAACACTGCAAACCAGATAAATGAGCATCAGCTTATGCTATTCAGGTGGTGGGAAATAGGGAGAGTGGAGCTCCTGGAGCCGTGAAAAGGAATGCTGCCACCCTATGCTGAGGGACCTGGGAGAGCAGTTCAGGCTATTAAGTGGAAAAAGGAAAGAAAAGTGCAGAGCAGAAAGTACAGTCTAGGCTCCCTTATATGTTTAAAAACAAAAGATCTTTCTGCATGGCATGTGTGAGTAAGGATACACAAGGAATTTGTTACGAGTTATTATCTCTGAGAGAATGACTGGCATCTTAAGGTGGTAAGAATATTTTCAAAATTCAGATCCTTTTGAGAGCCTCCTTGTCTGCCCACTTGCATCTCTCACGAGTGTCCTATCTTAATAAATCTATTTCTTGTCTAAAAAAAATCAAATCATTTCATATATACTGTTTGAATTTTTTACTGGGAACATATTACCTTTTGAAATAAAAATTAAGACAGTTAAAAATAAATACAACCAATTACTGTAAAGCAGTTAAATTGAGTAAGACAGATTCTTTATTATCAGCATTATGATCTCAAAAACATAACAAAGTAAAAAAAAAAAAAAAGACAGATTGCAAAGAGATACATACAGGGATTTCCTGCTGTGGCTCAGCGGGTTAAGAACTTGACTTGGTTTCCTTGAGCTTGCGGGTTTGATCCCTGGCCTTGCTCAGTGGGTTAAGGATCTGGCATTGCCACAAGTGGCGACGTAGGTTGCAGATGCAGCTCTGATCCGGTGTTGCTGTGGCTGTGCAGCTGCAGCTCCGATGCCACCCCTAACCGGGAGCTTCCATATGCCACAGGTGTGTCCCTAAAAAGAAAAAAAATAGTGAGAGACACATACAGTGCAGTGTCCTTCCTTCGGGCCAGTTTTTAACATATAAGACAGTTGTTACAATGTGTTGTATATTCTTCCATTATATATACAGGGAGATATAAGAACCTGCTGGGTTCAGAAAAGTAGTTACTTGAGGGAAGGAAAAAGAAAGGGAGTTTCTTTGTCACTGGTTGTAAAGGTCCCAGGCAAATATGGCAAATTTTTAACATCAATAAAATTCGGTTGATGGCTACTTTTTGTGTTTTCCTACTTTTTTAAAAAAGTGTATAATTTAAATTTTAAACTGTTAGGTTTCTATTTTTCAGCACCTGTTCAGTTATTATGTGAGTCCTACTGAAGTGAGTGAGTGATGCTTTGTCAAAGTCACAAATCCCTTCTCCTTTTTCGTCCTTGACGACAGGTCAGCAGTGGCAGCGACCCCTGGTCAGCCTGGAATCCCTCCAAGTCTGGAAACTGGGATAACACGGACGGCTGGGGAGCCAAGCCAGAGGGGGCTGCAGCTCAGAGAAACACTTCCAACAACTGGGACACTGCCTTTGGTCATCCCCAGGCCTACCAAGGCCCAGGTGAGGAAGAGGGCTCTGCTGGTGACAGAGCCCACCCTCCAAGGGCTTCTGCGTTAAAACAGATTTCATCACAGGAGCTGTCCTTGGAGGCCCACATTCACTAACAGCAGACTTGTTTATACCTGGATGCAGATGTAGGTTGTCTTTTCTCTTTTTTTCCCCCCCTTTTTTTTTTTGCTTTTTAGGGTCACACCTGTGGCATATGGAAATTCCCAGGGTAGGGGTCAGATCAGAGCTGCAGCTGCTGGCCTACACCACAGCCACAGCAACTCAGGATCCAAGCCACATCTGCAACCTACACCACAGCTCATGGCAACGCTGGATCCTTAACCCTCTGAGCAAGGCCAGGGATCGAACCTGTGTCCTCGTGGCTACTAGTCAGGTTCTTAACCTGCTGAGCCACAATGGGAATTCCCAGTAGTCTTCAGTTTTGATCTTTAGTCCACTCTCAGCTATCTGTCTTGGAGTCACAAACATAAACGCTTGTGAGCCCAGGTTCATAGAGCAAAACAAGAGAGCGACCCCATGCGGAAGGTGGAGGGGGCAGCCCTGCTCTGCAAGCGGACTGACGCCACTGCAGAACTGAGCTGCTATTCTTGGGCCTCCACAGTTCCAGAGACTAAAAACCTCAATTTTTATGTCATCTGCCGACTTTAAAATCTTAGCGGCTAATCCACTTGTTTTTAAATCTTGGCTCCAAAAATGTGCACACAGAGTGAATATGGTTCCTCACCAGCCAGCTTATGATCTCTCACTTAGCTGTGCTGTCTTTACCTCTCTGACTCCCAGGTTCTTAACGGAAATCCTGGGGCAAAAGAGGAATTTCTTTTTTTTCTTTTTTTTTTTTGTCTTTCTGCCTTATCTAGAGCTGCACCCGTGGCGTATGGAGGTTCCCAGGCTAGTGGTCTAACAGGAGCTGTAGCCGCCGGCCTTCGCCACAGCCACAGCAACATGGGATCTGAGCTGCGTCTGCAACCTACACCACAGCTCACGGCAACGCCGGATCCTTAACCCACTGAGCAAGGCCAGGGATCAAACCCACAACCTCATGGTTCCTAGTCGGATTCGTTAACCACTGAGCCACGACGGAACTCCAAAAGAGGAATTTCTGAAAGGAGAAACAATTGAGGAATTAAGAAAGGCTATTTATGTCTCTTCTGGGATTAAATAAAACAATGAGAGATCCACCCATTAATTTTAATGATTCCTGTATTAGCACATTGTGCCAAGAACTGAATGTGCTAAATGGCAGAGGACTTGCACTCAGGAGCCGTACAGGGCCCAGGTGCTGGTTCCAAGCTTCCCGTCGTGGACAGGAGCTTAGCTGCTGGCTGGCCCAGGAGTTGTGGGTGGAGCAGAAACGGCGAGACAAGACGGCTGACACCTGCTTCTGGAGTAGCTTGGCAGGGCCCCAGGCATCTTGGCCCAGATCCTTCTAATACTTTCTATTCCCTTCTTTTCCGTTTTGCCATTTGTCTCTCAGCTTCTCTCGATGGCACTCTTGGGGCAGAAATTCAGGGCAGTTTCCTGCCTGATGCTAAGGGGACACCTCAGGCCATCAGAGGTGGGAGACAGCCGCAGAGCAGTGGGAGAGCGAGGGCAGGAGGGAGCGAAGCTGGCAGCACCTTGCCTGACACAGAGGTTCTTCCTGGAATGTTAGGCTCCTGGTACAAGCTAACTGCCGCCTGTCTCTCTTCTTTCTCTTTCTCCTCCACCCACTCATCCTTCTCTCCCCGTTATTATTAGTGTTAAACAGTTGCTTTTCAAAGACCTGTCTTCCCCTCGGTCCTCCCCAACCCCCTTGGTTTGAAGGGTGTTTGATCTGCCTGTTGGCAAGTTTATAAACTAGATGTATCAGCAGGTAGGCCTCTCGAAGCCCTGCCCTGTGCCCGCTGAGCACGGTAGTGGTTGGCATCTACCCAAGGGTACTTGACTGGCAGCCCGCTTTCAGTTGTTTCCAGCAAGTCTTTTGCTCTAAAAACATCTTCAAGCCTCAGGGTCTGTACTTCTCACATCTTTATTGTAATCCTGACCCCACACCGTTTCTCCAGTTTTTAATACATGGTCAAGAGCGTGGATGGGTGTTATCAGGAAAGCATCGTCCGTTTTTATCTTGTGTTTCTTTGGTAACGATCTTCTTTGCCTACCTCCAGCCACTGGTGACGATGACGACTGGGACGAAGACTGGGATGAGCCCAAGTCGTCCTCTCCCTACTTCAAGGATGGAGAGTCGGCCGAAGCTGGAGGTGCCCAGCGGGGAAACAGCCGGGCGGGCTCCTCCTCCATGAAGCTGCCGCTTAACAAGTAGGTTTCAGGGCACTGGCGGAACACGAACTCTCTGTAGAAACAGATATAAGATACAAAGGGGAGTTCCCTTTGTGGCTCAGTAGGCTAAGAACCCGACATCGTGTCCATGAGGATTCAGGTTTGATCCCTGGCCTCACACAGTGGGTTAAGGATCCCGTGTTGCCACAGGCTATGGTGTAGGTCGTAGATGTGGCTTGGATCTGGTGTTGCAGTGACTGTGGCGTAGGCCACAGCTGAAGCTCTGATTCAACTCCTGGCCCAGGAACTTCCATAAGCCACAGGTGAGCCCATAAAAAGAAAAGGAAAAAATAAGATGATGATACAAAGAGACTCTTTTCTCTTTTTAATGATCTACAAAGTTTTGGGTGTGGTTTGATCATGTTTATTTGGCTCTTTGCTTGGAAGTTCGTTTAGAAGACTTTTTTCATTTTAAAGTGAAATATTTGTTCTATTGAATGGTATACTAAAATACTGGTTTTATCTTTATCAACTCATTGCTGATGTCACAGCAAAACTAAATATAATATTAACTTTCTTATAACTGTTTTGTTATTTATTGGTCTTTTGCCACGTGCCAGGCTCTGTGCAGAGCAGTTTGTGCACATCCTCACGTGACCCCGCCCCCATCCCTCTGTGTCACTCTGGGAACAGCCGAAGCCCAGAGACGCGAAGTAACTGCCCAAGTTCACACAGGTAGTAAGTGATCTCCTCAGGTTTCCCATCCAGCCCCTCACCTCCTGAGCGCAGGTTTCCATCCATCCCCTCACCTCCCAGCGCGGGGTCCCGTCCAGCCCCTCACCTCCCACCGCGGAATTCCCATCCAGCCCCTCACCTCGCGCAGGTTCCCGTCCAGCCCCTCACCCCCCGAGCACGGGGTCCTGTCCAGCCCCTCACCTCCCAAGCGCAGGTTTCAGTTCAGCCCCTCACCTCCCAGCGCAGAATTCCCATCCAGCCCCTCACCTCCCAGCGCAGAATTCCCATCCAGCCCCTCACCTCGCACAGGTTCCCGTCCAGCCCCTCACCTCCCGAGAGCAGGTCCCCATCCAGCCCCTCGCCTGCTGAGCACACTCGCAACTGCTCTGCCTAATGTGCCTAAGACTCTGTTTTCACTGAGCTTGTTCTTAGGTGTGTCACGTTTTGGATGGTGCCTGTAGAACCCTGCCTAGCGGAAAGCTTATGGTAGAGGATGTCTGTGGACACAGCCCTGTAGGATTTCCTGGCAGAGAATTCTGGATGAGTCTGTGCTTACACCCAGTGGAGCCTGAAGGACACAGAATTCACGACCTCCTTATGACTTGTCTTCAGATACTCTTCCTACAGCAGCTACATTTAAAATGGTTTTTCGGGGGAAGTTCCCCGGTGATCTCTCGGTTAGGACTCTGCACTTGGAGCGCCGTGGCCCGGCTTCAGTCCCTGCTCTGGGAACTGAGAGTCCACGTCGAGCCACGGCACTCTATGGCCAAAAAAAAAAAAAGTTTTTTTTTATCAGTGTTCCAAATTTGTGATTCCAAGCAGACATCAAGGAATGTTAATCTTTGGAAAAAAATTGTAAACGTGTGCAACATATCTTGATATCAAGATTCTAGGACTTGATGTACACGTATATGAGTTCAATAAGCCCTACAAGCTCTCCTTAGCGTCTGGTGGTTGAGTGGGTTAGCTTTTAGCTCACGCTTTTCCTGTCTCTCTGTCCAGTTTCTTGTATTTTCATGCTCAGCTGCATGCATAATAAAATCAGTCGTCATTACCGACTGTATCCTATTTTTAGAGTCAGATTTGGAGTTCTCAAGTGTGCCTTACCTCCAGTTGCTGTTTAAGCTGATATACAAAGTATATTTGAAACCCACTTTAATATAATGTATCTCTCAGCCCTCTTTTGAAAGTGAGGGAGCAGAGACTAGGCAAGTGATTAGCTGAGTTCTTAAGTTTCATAGCTGGTCCATGAGGCTGTGGCTCACGCGGCCTCTGACTCCGCTTTCTCCAGCTTCCCAGGGCTCCACGCCTGCCTTCGGGTTTGCTGACCGTGAGGAAGTCGCGTCATCTGTTTCAAGCTCAGTTTCCTCAGCTCTACAGTGAAGGGATTGACTTTAAGAATTTTGGGGGGAGTTCCCACTGTGGTGCACTGAAAACGAATCCGACTAGTGTCCATGAGGATTCGGTTCCATCCCAGGCCTCGGCTCAGGGATCCGGCGTTGCCGTGAGCTGCGGTGCAGGTCGCAGACGCGACTTGGATCCCGAGTGGCTGTGGCTGTGGTGCAGGCCGGCAGCTGTAGCTCCGATTCGACCCCTAGCCTGGGAACCTCCATATGCTCTGAGTGCAGCCTCTAAAAAAAGGAAGACGTCAGGCCGTGCAAGTTGCAGAGCAGAAGTGTACCTGGAAGGTTGAATAAGCACAGAGGGAGCTCTGCCTGAGACCGCAGGGAGTACTTCCTGAGAGACGACAGCGTAATGAGAAATAATTGTAATTTATGAGTACATACTAGGGGCTTTAGATTTATGTAAATAAATGTTTATTCACATCTTTTTATCGAATTCCTTTATCACCTTGAAAGGTAGATCATATTAGTCCCATTTCTTCACATAAGGAGACAAGCCTTAAAAGTCACATGGCTGTTAGGCACTGGAATGCAACCCAAGGCCCCCCAGCTCCTAGACTCCTCTTACTTGCGCTGATCGCCGCGTTAAAGACTGTCCTGGGAAAAGAGCCTGGAGGGAGGTCAGTCCCGGATGAAGGAAGAGCTGTGGGCCCGGAGCGCCCGTGGCTTTGACTCGGTGTAGGAGTGCCCTTACGGGGGTGCAGCTAGTGTTTGTAGGAACAAGGTTTCTTTTCCTATTTCAGGTATTTTTTTCCCCTGAGGGTTTCCACCTCCAATTTATTAAAAAGCAAAAAAAAAAAAAAAAATTCCCAAACCCAAATTAATCTTGCCCTCTTCAGAAGTAGCACTTTTATTTTTATTTATTTATTTTTTGCCTTTTGTCATTTTAGGGCCGTACCCGCGGCACGTGGAGGTTCCTAGGCTAGGGGTCTAATTGGAGCTGTAGCCATTGGCCTACGCCGCAGCCACAGCAACACAGAATCTGAGCCGTGTCTGCAACCTACACCACAGCTCGTGGCAACCCCGGATCCTTAACCCACTGAGCAAGGCCAGGGATCGAACCCACAACCTCATGGTTCTTAGTCAGATTCGTTAACCACTGAGCCACAACGGGAACTCCAGAGGTAGCACTTTTAAAGGACTCTACATTTATCCAGCTTTTCTTCCATTGTGGAACTCCACTTTGGCTGTAGCTTTGATTTCTGGAAACAGCCAAGTCCGTTACATTTCTCTTTATTAAGCGGACTGGTGCGCGCGCGCGCGCGTGTGTGTGATTAACTGGTTTCAAAAGAAAAGGGCACAAATGCTTATGAACAGTGGCACTGTCTCTGGGATATCCGTGGCCTCCTGAGGGAAAATGTTGAAAGGCAGCTTTAAATGGGATAGAAAAATGCCAGTGTGAGGCCTTTGCGCCTGGCGGCCGCCCAGATACAACAGTCATTACCTTCAACCCCTTAGCCTGGGGGACGTTTTCTCATCTGCCCCTTCTCCTCAGGTCCAGTTAAGGAGATAGCCCATAACATCACACCTTCTGGAGGCAGACTGTTCTCTTACCAGATAAAGCTTAATTCAGTGACTAATTGGCCATTGAACAGTCTGATTGCATAAGGTTTCATTTACCAGTGTCCTAACTCTAGGACGTCTGAAAGAACGAGTTCAAACTGTTGTGCTAAAGGAAACATGGGCGAGAGTGTGGAAGTCTTATAAGCAAAGACGCGAGACTCACGAGCATTTGTCTTCATGATTAGGTTTCCTGGATTTGCAAAACCTGGACTGGAACAGTATTTGTTGGCCAAGCAGCTAGCAAAACCCAAAGAGAAAATTCCTATCATTGTAAGTTTGTTCACTTTTTGTTCCCCTCTGTTTCTAATTAAGCTCTTTTATAATGCTTTGAAGCGAAGAGGGTTATTATTCATTTAGAAAGTATTTTTAAACACATTTAATGCTCCAAGTAAGTAACTGCCAGTGTTGCTTAGTATTTTAAGAGTACTAAAAATAATTAGCATAAATTAATTCCTATCGTTATATTGTTTAGCTATTCTTTATTTTTACCTTTCAGACTATTAATAATTGAACCAATAGCACCCATACTGTGTGTGTATACATACATATTTTTAATAATTTTTCTCTAAAGTGTCTTGAAGTATCTTTTACATGCTGTTTTTCTGCTAGCCATATATGTTTAGCTAATAAGCCCAAATCGAATGTTTAGGTTCCTACTGGCAGAGCGCGTGCGTGGGATCAAAAGAACTTGCCCTTCCCGCTGTGGCGGCCGTAGCCTTTCTTTCAGTAAACCAGCTGTCAGGAGCCAGCAAGTCAGAGCCGGGGGTTAATGATGCATTAGGAGTATCTGTCTTTCAGTAGCTGATGACATAACACGACACAGGCCCTGTGGTTTCAGCCAAATGTTGATGGCTGATAGATTCTCTATCTAAATGTTGTCTAGCTTTCTATCTCCAGGTGAAATTCCGGAAAAGCGAACCAAACTATCTCCTGACGCTGTTGGTTTAATCCTGTAACTATAAGTTGAGGGGCCAGGAGCCTCTCTGGTCTTACTCTGTAATCGTTGGGTTCTAGGAAACTTGACAGAATTGCAAGAATGTTATTGAATTTTGTGTATTACTTATTCCTCCTTCTGTGAAAAGCTTGAAATACTAGAAACCTCCAAGAGAGAAGTGCTCTGACCAAGAGCCCTTTTATCCTTTTCCCTTAAAGCAAACTTGGGGTAATTATTTTCCGAGTGGTTAGGTTAAAGATTATTTTAGTTTTTTTCTTTCCTTCGGGCTTCTTTTTGTAAATACGGGGACATGTATCCTTGTTCTTTTCATAAAATCTAAAACTCCACGGCATTAAGAGCCCGTAGCCTTGCCCCTTGGATTCTCGAAGGGACGCTGTCATTAGCCTGGTGGTGTTGGAACAGAGCTAAAAGAGCCCGGTGTTGGAGCCGCCCCGCGTGTTTTGGGGGGCCTGGGCCCGGGCACCCTGTAGACAGGCCTGCCTGCGTGGGCTTCTCATGTGGAGAAGGAAGCCGAGGAAAGCCACTGAGTCTTGAGAAAGCCATGAGAAAGCAGAGGCCCGGTTGTTTGCTTTTAAGGCACAGCTATCCTCCCAAATGATGTGACCCCAAGGATACTGGGCCCAGGTCGTCCCTCTTGGTCCCACCAAGCTCTTCACTGAGGCAAATTCCCAAGAACCTCCTCTTCAGGACCCCTGCCCTGCGGCTTTCACAGTGTTTTCTGCAGCTGGGCTCCCCTCGTGTCCAGACCCGTCGCGCTCTTCAAGGGCCCCTTTTTAGGAGTTGGTGATATATGGGTTTATAATAATACTCTTCTTATTAAAAGAAACTTGTTCTTAGGCGTGCCCTGATGGCTCAGCATATTAAGGATCTGACATTGTCACTGCTGTGGCTCAGGTGGATTCCTGGCCAGAGAACTTCCACATGCTACAGGCATGGCCAGGAAAAAAAAAAAGGAGAAGAAAAGAAAAGATACTTGTGTTTATTTGTACTTGTAATTTTTATTCTATTTTATTTTTTTTAGGGCCGCACTCACAGCATATGGAGGTTCCCAGGCTAGGGGTCAAATCAGAGCTACAGCTATCGGCCTGCAGCACAGCCATAGCAATGCAGGATCCGAGCCACATCTGCAACCTACACCACAGCTTATGGCAACATCAGATCCTTAACTCACTGAGTGAGGCCAGGGATCGAACCCACATCCTCATGGATCCTATCAGGTTCCTTACCACTGAGCCATGATGGGAACTCCCTGAACTTGTAATTTCTTAAGGAAAGTCCAGGCTGCGTTTTTCTTTTCTTTTTTTTTTACCAATATACATAAATTCGTTCCTTTCAGTGTATGGTTCTAAGAGTTTTGACAACTGCCACCACAGTCTGGTAACCACCACTGTGTTCAAGCTACAGAAGTTTCCATCCTGTCCCCAGGTTCCCTTTTTGTCAGAGACCTTTAGTCCCTTATTAAAATTCTCTGTGCCCCAGTCACTGTCCTAACCTGAGAGCCTCAACCATCATACCCTACCTCACTCTTTCCTCCTTTCACCTTTAAAAAGAATTAGGACTATAGAGAGAATCAGGGTATACAAGAGCTCCCACTGTGGCTCAGCAGGTATCCTTGAGGACACAGGTTCGATCCCTGGCCTCACTCAGTGGGTTAAGGATCCGGCGTTGCCGTGAGCTGTGGTGTAGGTTGCAGATGCGGCTTGGTATTACTGTGGCTGTGGTGTAGACCAGTAGCTGCGGCTCCGATTTGACCCCTACCCACAGACCTTCCATATGCCTCACCTGCAGCCTAAAAAAAAAAAAAAAGAGAGAATTGGAGTATACAGAAAAGAGAGTAAGTGTTGAGAAAAGCTGGATGGCAATCTGACATTCTTGACACATCCAAGTGTGTAATTTTATATGTCACAGAACTATCAGTCTACAGTAGTTTTGCAATTTTAAACTGTCCCTTCATTACATGTTACTGAGACAGCTGGACTCGAGAGAGAGAACTTGTGTTCCGTCCAGCACTCTCTGGAGGAGGGGAGGGCTTGTCTGTCGTGGCCTGAGGTGCCCGCGTGGGAGCAGAGGGCTGGTCCCCTGAAGTGTGTTCTTTAAATAGAACCTTGAACAGTGAGCATTTATGTAGCTTCTCAGAGAAGAACAAGAATGACTCTCCTGGACTTCGAGTCCTAAAAAGATTCATTCGGTGACTTATATCAATTATATTTACTCTTTTTCCGTGAGACGAAATTAACTCTTCTTGCGTCGTCGTGTAGGTTGGAGATTATGGTCCAATGTGGGTGTATCCCACTTCGACATTCGACTGTGTGGTAGCAGATCCCAGGAAAGGCTCCAAAATGTACGGACTGAAGAGCTACATCGAGTATCAGTTAACACCTACTGTGAGTATCCCCGCGGCCGAGACAGAATCGCGCCTGCATAGCCAGTAACGGTTCACTTTTTCTGTCACTTTCTCTAGTTGGCACTGGTAACTTTCTTTCTCTTTCCTTATTTTGTAGAACACGAATCGATCTGTAAACCACAGGTATAAGCACTTTGACTGGCTCTACGAGCGCCTCCTGGTGAAGTTCGGGTTAGCCATCCCCATCCCTTCTCTCCCAGATAAGCAAGTCACAGGTGAGTGCGTGTGATACTGACCTCAGGATGACGAGTCGCCGACTCCAGTGAGAGTGTCCTAATGGACATCCGTCCTCTAGTGGAACAGGATGTAGGAGCTTGGAGACGGTGGCTACACACGGCCAAATATATATGTGTATGTATATATATGCATATATTTGGAAGTTACCGAAACACCTAACAAGAACATTGCATAAAATTTTCTATCAGAGTTCTCATAGACATACATACAATTCTGGTGACGTCGCCGTGTCTCTGTTGCTATAAAAGAAATACATGCATTTTTAAAATGTGAAAAATGATACCTAAAAAAATAGAAATGATCCAAATAGCTTAAAATGGAAATTAAAATGTGTGACCCAAATGATGTAAACACATTATACAGTCCAGTTGTGTTTTTTTCATTAGAAATGTGTAAAAAAATATAGAAGCCATAGAGCTAAATATGTTTTATATATGTATGTATATTTGTTTTATACACACACACATATTAGTTTAGGAAATAACCAAGTTTTTAATGCAGTTATTTTGGGGACTACTGATATTTAAATTTTTTATTTAGCATTGATTATTACCCTCTCCCTTTTCTTTCTTTTTCTTTTTCTTTTTTTTTTTTTTTTTGGCTTTTTGTCATTTTAGGGCTGCACCTGCAGCATGTGGAGATTCCCAGGCTAGGGGTCTAATCGGAGCTGTAGCTGCTGGCCTACACCACAGCCACACCAACGCGGGATCCGAGCCGTGTCTGTGACCTATACCACAGCTCACGGCAACGCCAGATCCTTAACCCACTGAGCAAGGCCAGGGATCGAACCCTCAACCTCATGGTTCCTAGTCGGATTCGTTAACCACTGCACCACGACGGGAACGCCTCTCCTTTTTCTCATTTATTCAAAATATCATGTTTCCCCCAGCCCTCCCACCCCGTATAATCTTCTACTAAATAACCCACAGTGCTACCCGAGCCCCTTGTAAATATGCGTTTGAAGAGTATTTGTTCCTGTGTCTGTTTTGAGAACTGTCATTGATTTTTTTAATCTCCAAGCTAATCTAGAAACTGGTATGTTAGTATTCAGGAGTCAGTATATTTGTCTTGGAATCAAAGTCTGTAAAGAAACTGAGCTTTACACAGAGATTAGAAAAGAGTTTCCATGTGTAGCTAGAAAATGTTTAGATAAACGAAACCATAAGTATAGAAAGGAAAGGATCAAAGATGAGAGTAAGACTTAAAAGGCCAGTGCTAGGAGTTCCCATCGTGGCTCACTGGTTAACAGACTCGACTAGCATCCATGAGGACACAGGTTCGATCCCTGGCTTCACTCAGTGGGTTAAGGATCTAGCGTTGCCGTGAGCTGTGGTATAGTTTGCAGATGTGGCTTGGATCTGGCATTGCTGTGGCTGTGGTGTAGGCTGGCACCTAACAGCTCCGATTCAGCCGCTAGCCTGGGAACCTCCATATGCCACCAGTATGGCCCTGAAAGACAAAAAGACAAAATAAAATAAAATAAAAGGTCAGAGCTAGGATAACCCCCAAGAGAAGCGAAGGAGGCATGAAATGACTCACCGAGCCAGTGAGGAAGCCAAGACCCTGCCAGGAAGAGCACATTGCGGGGGTGGGCGCGAGGAGGGTTTAATCCTTGCTCAACAGGAGCTGAGATCCATGGTTTAGAGGGACCAGGAATCTGAGTCAGCCTTGCGGTGACGTGTGTCCCTACATGCCAGGCGTCACGCGTCCCCCGGGGCGCTTCACGCAGGCGCTCTCAACTCAGGGACGCCAGGCCCTGCTCACCTGGTGCCGAGGTAAGGATGTCGGTGCGATTCCAGAGCACGCTCGGCTCCGGTTGTGGACGTGGCCTCACTGATCTTCAGCTAGCATCAGTAACCTAGGGGAAGAAAGTTACTCTTCTTAAGATTTTACTTGTACTTTACTTTGTTTTATGTTTATGTTTCTCTGAAATTTGAGGAGATGGAAACTTTGTTTCAAAATAAGTTTTGATTGTGATCTTAATTTTTTTTCTTGGCGCTTTTCAAAAATTTCCAATCATCCTAGCAGAATGGAGGGTGGGGCACATACTCGCCCTCCCACAGGGTGACTCCCAGGCACCCCTCGTGGAGCTGGGCGGCTGAGTGACAGCCACGTCAGGCTGGCCAGGCTGGCCTAAGCACTGGCTTCCTTCCACTCGGACGTGTCGCCGCACCCCCACTTCGGTGCCCAGTTCAGATGCTCACATCCCTCCTTTCTGTCATCTTTCTTGTTTTGAATCACAGCCTGGCCTTTAAAAATTTATATTTCTTTCTGTGAAAACTTAAGTTCTTCCTTTCTCTTCACTTTCACATTTCAGACTGCTTCCTGAACTTTATACTCTTCCTCTGTCAACTTGATTAACATATGGTCCTGATTAGCATAATATGTCAGCATGTGTATGGTGGTGTTTAGATAAGTGGGTTGGCATTCCCAGTGTGGTCAGTGTGTTAAGGATTGGTCCATCCAGCATTGCCGCAAGCTGCAGTGTAGGTCACAGATGCAGCTCGGATTTGAGATTTGGCGTTGCTGTGGCTGTGGTGTAGGCCTACAGCTGCAGCTCTGATTCAGCTCCTAGCCCGGGAACTTCCATTTGCTCAGGTACGGCCCTGAAAAGAAAAAAAATAATAAATAATAAATAAATAAATGGATTAATAAGCTGTCTTACAGTCGTGGGCATTTCTCCTGTCTTTCGGCTTATAATACATTGTTTATTCGGGGCAGATAAGTCATGGCTATCTTAAAGCATCATAGAGTCATAGTTCTCCCATAGTGAGGTTCCTTTTTTTTTTTCAAGTCAGACCTGAAGCCAGGGAGATGTCATAGAAAAGCAAGAAAGCAGTGGCCCCTCAGTCTGAAGAAAGTTGAGCTTTGATTCACTGATTGGGACGTGTGCCCAAGGAAACTGAAAAACACAGAAGCCACTTTATTTCTTCCATCTTGTTTGCCTTCTGCCTGTGATGCCTGCAGGGTCATTATCATGTAAACTCCCCTCGAAAAGGAATACCAAGTAGATGATGTCATGACGTTTCTGTGGACTTGATAATCAAGCCATGAAAAGTTTACGGCTAAGGTTTTTTTTATTGGTTTATAGCTTTTGTTCTTTGTGCAGTGATACTGAATGGGTTTGTTTTTATTTCTGAGTGCCAGCCTGGTGTATCACATACTTAAGTGAAAGCCTGGGTAAGGGTTGTAGAAAACAAGGAAATGAAAATCCCCTCTCTCCCTTTTTTTTAATTCTCTGGAACCTGATATGAAATTTTTTCTTTTTTTTCTTTTTTTTAGGGCTGCACCCATGGCATATGGAGCTTCCCAGGCTAGGGGTTGAATCAGAGCTGTAGCCGCTGGCCTACACCATAGCCACAGCAACGCGGGATCCAAGCCGCATCTGCAACCTACGCCACAGCTCACGGCAACGCCAGATCCTTAACCCGCTACTCAAGGCCAGGGATTGAACCTGCATCCTCATGGATGCTAGTCAGATTCATTAAACGCTGTGCCACAACGGGAATTCCTGATACGAAAATCTTTTTCTTTCTTTTTTTTTTTGTCTTTTTTGCCTTTTCTAAGGCTGCACTGGCAGCATATGGAGGTTCCCAGGCTAGAGGTCCAATCAGAGCTGTAGCTGCCAGCCTACATCACAGCCACAGCAACGTGGGATCCGAGCCACGTCTGCAGCCTACACCACAGCTCACGGCCTTGCCGGATCCTTAACCCACTGAGCAAGGCCAGGGATCAAACCTGCAACCTCATGGTTCTTGGATTCGTTAACCACTGAGCCACGACAGGAACTCCCTGATATGAAAATCTTAACGAGCATAAGATAACGTATGAAGTCACAGTTTGTGAATAAATCAACTATGTCAGAAAGTTTTTCAGGAAGAGTAAGAGTAATTAATTTCAACCAGTAAATAGGTTATAAACTCTTGGTATACTTGGTGTGCTCATAATGGGGCATTCAGTATAAGCCTTAAGTCCGTGCTGACTTACTGTGTCCTTTCTGAGTTGGGTCGTTTTTGGCGTGACCTTAAGTGTATGTAGTACTTAGTCTCTGCTTCCAGTAAGTACAAAATCGGAAGTGCTTTAATACCCAGGAGATGTCTAGACCCGTCGTGCTCTCCAGGGACCACTTTTAAGGAGTTTTTGACATACGGGTTTATAATACTCTTCTCATTAACAGAAACTAGTTCTTAGGAGTGCCCAGACACTTCAGCAGGTTAAGGATCCGGTGTTGTTGGTTCTGTGGCTCAGGCTGGATCCCTGGCCCGGGAACTTCCACATGCCACAGACATGGCCAAAAAAGAAAAGAAAAGAAAAGGTACCTGTGCTTATTTGTACTGGTAATTTCTTAAGGAAAGTCCAGGTTGCATTCTTTTTTTAAACTTAGATACATATACAGTAAATTCACTAGTCGGTGTACTGCTCTAAGAGTTTTGACAACTACCACCACAGTCCAGCAGCCAGCACTGCGATCAAGATACAGAAAGTTCCACCCCCCACCCCCAAATTCCCTTGTGCCGACCTTTGTGCTGCCAACTCCCCCTGGTCCTAACCCAGAGCACTGCTCCATTCTTTGTCTCTGGAATGTTGTCTTTCTAGATTATTCTTATGCATGGAAGCATATAGTGTGTAGTCTGACTTCTGTCACTTAACCTAATGCCTTTGAAATTCATCTCTCCCGTTACAGTGATAGCTTTCACTGCTGAGTAGGATTTCACTGTTTTGCTCTACATAGTCTCTAGCCACTCACTCACTGAAGCAAGTGTCCAGTTTGGGGCATTTATAAATCTGCCATAAACACTTGCATCCAAGTTTTTGTATAATTATTTTTGTATAATTATAAGTTTTCGTTTCTTTGGGGTAAATACCTAGGAGTGAAATGACTGGGTCATACAGTAGGTATATATTTCATGTTTAAGAAATTACAAGGCTATGGGAGTTCCCGTCAGGGCGCAGTGGAAACGAATCTGACTAGGAATGAGGTTGCTGGTTCAATCCCTGGTCTTGCTCAGTGGGTTAAGGATCCAGCATTGCCATGAGCTGTGGTGTAGGTCACAGACGTGGCTCGGATCGTACATTGCTGTGGCTCTGGTGTAGGCCGGTAGCTGTAGCTCCGATTAGACCCCTAGCCTGGGAACCTCCATATGCCGAGGGTGAGGCCCTAAAAAGTGAAAAAAAAAGGGGGGGAGGTAAGAAAGAAAGAAAAGAAATTACCTGGCTGTTTTCCAAAGTGGCTGTTCTGTTTTGAAGTCCCTGCCAGCTGTGGATGGGAGTGTCAGGAGCTTTTTCAGCCTTACCTGCACTTTTGATAGTGTCACTTCCCCTTTATTTTAATACATCTCCTAGTCTGTTATAACAATGTCTCCTCATTGTTAATTTGCATTTCCTTAATGACTGGTGGTGTTGAACATCTTCTCACGAGCTTATTTGTCCTTCCATATATTTTCTTGGGTAAAGTGTCTGTTCAGATCTTTTGCCCATTTTTGATTAGGTTGTTTTCTTATTATTGAATTTTGAGATGAGATTCTTTATTCTGGAAGCACATCCTCTGTCAGATAACATTCACTGTGTTGCTTGTTTTCAGGTTAGTGAAAGAAATAACCGTGGTTACCCTTCTAGTAAATAATTCTACGAGTAGCCAGTGGCTCTGTAACAGTGTTTCAGTGGTGTGACAGTGAGTCATCGGAGACAGAGCTGCACGTCACTCTCGGCGTGTCTCTTGCAGGTCGCTTTGAAGAAGAGTTTATCAAAATGCGCATGGAGAGACTTCAGGCGTGGATGTCCAGGATGTGTCGTCATCCAGTGATCTCAGAAAGTGAGGTTTTCCAGCAGTTTCTAAATTTCCGAGATGAAAAGGTGGGACAACTTATTATGGTAATCTCAGAGAATATTAAGAATTGTCACACTCACGCCAGTTCTGAGTCCAAAAGGAATGAAATCATGTTGGTTAGTTGATTATTTCTAAGTAATAGGAAGTCATTCAGGGCCTGCGCGAGAAGAACCTGCCAGGATGGTTTCCTATACACCGGCAGTGGGTTGGCCGACTGTGGGCGGGCTAAAGGACATGACAGGATAAGGGCCTTTTTCCCGGATGCTTTAAAAATAACATAGATCCAGACTATGCGAGATACTCTCAGCGCGAAGGTGGGGAAATGGGTGAATGATTTCTTACCAGCACATTTTGACCTTAGAGAGTGAATAGCAGTATGAAAGGAAAAGGAGATTCAGAATTGAACCAGCTTTCTCAAAGCCCAATTGTTTTTCCAGAACTATTGTTGTGAGTCCAGAGTAAATACTGGTCTGTCTCTGCCTGCCCGGTGGGCATCATCCTGCCGGCGACATCCCTTCTTTTTTGAAAATCAGGAAGTGGGCCACTGGTCACCTCACTGTCACCGCCTGTCTTGGAAGTAGCCAGGCATCACTTCAGTCTCCCGCTGGGTATGATTTGCTTGGTCCCATCTAGGCTAATCTCTAGGTTAGAGGTCATTCCGCTGAAACACTTGCGGTCTTTTTGCATTTCGTGGTGAGTGATCCATGTGAAAATGTTTCGTATTTACAGAAACTACGTGGAACTCTTAAGTTTGTGCCTTACTGCTTAGCCACAGGGCTTTGACAGAGCTTAGTTGATGGATTTGTCAAGGATGCAATTTAGGAAGCACTTCTAAAGGTTTTGTTTGATGCAGGATATTATTATCAAAAATAGTAAATCTAAGCCTTTTGGGTGTTTTTAATATAATTGAAAAAAGTTCCCATCGTGGCACAGTGGAAACGAATCCGACTAGGAACCATGAGGTTGCAGGTTTGATCCCTGGCCTCACTTAGTGGGTTAAGGATCTGGCGTTACTCTGAGCTGTGGTGTGTAGATTGCAGATGCAGCTCAGATTCCACGTTGCTGTGGCTCCAATTTGACCCCTAGCCTGGGAACCTCCATGTGCCACGGGTGTGGCCAAAAAAAAAAAAAGATAAGGCCTTATCTTTTAAAGATATGAAATGAAGAATTTGCAGGTAAAGTGATATGTGAGATTTCCATTAAAATAAGCAAGAAAAAAGTAGGATGGAGGAGAGTAGATAAAACAAGGTTGGTAAAAAGTTGATCATTGCTGCAGCTGAGTCTATAAAAGTTTATGAAAGTACTTTCTTTTTTACTTTCGTATGTTTGAAAGTTGCCATTGTATCAAGTTTCAAAAAGAATTAATTCTAGACAGTTCACAAGTCTGAGTGTGAAGGACAACACAGTACGCTCCTGGGCGATAACGGGGAGAAAGCGTTCACACCCCTGGAGTAGGGAAGGGTTTCTGAAATCAGGTGCAAAGCGGACTGATCGCGCAGTGCGGGACCCGCAGCGTAGACTGCGTAAGAAGGAAAAACAAGCCAAAGGTATGAGCATGTATGATGAACAAAGAGCTGGATTTTAAAGTTTGGGAAAACCCATACACATAGATGAGCGAGGTAAATCAGTAGAAAAATAGGAGATGGGGGGGTGTACTTCAGAAAGGAAATCTGAATCATCGGTAAACGCATAGAAAAGTACTGTCTCCTTAGTAATAAGAAATGCAGATTGAAACCACAGTGAGTACACTCACAAGAATGGCTGAAATTAGAAGGACTGTCTACACCAAGTGTCGTCTTGTGAGATGAGTTTCTGGGACTCTCACTGGTGGTGCTGGTGGGTGTGAAAATTGGGGAGACCGATTTGGTAAACAGTTTGACCTTGTCTACTTACACTTGAACAACCGCCTTGTACATAGCAGATTTATTCATAGCTGGGCCAGGCCCGGGGTGGCTAGAGCAGGAGAATGGGTAGATAAACTGCGGACGGTCCTGTGCTGGAATGTTACACAGCAGCGGAGCAGCGAGTGAGCTCCAGCTGTGACAGCAGCGCGAGGATAGCTCTCAGCACAGGTTGAGGGAAGGAAGCCAGATAAAGGAGTTCCTGTTGTGGCTCAGTAGGTTAAAAACCCTACTTAGTGTCCCTGAAGATGTGGGTTCGATCCCTGGCCTTGCTCAGTAGGGTGAGTGTCCAGTGTTACCACAAGCTGCAGTGTAGGTCACACATTTGGCTCAGATCCCATGTTGCCTTGGTGTAGACTGGCAGCTGCAGCTCTGCTTCAGCCCCTAGCCCAGGAATATCCATATGCTGGACCCTAAAAAGTAAGGGAAAAAAAAGGCCAGACACAATACTGGGTGTAGGGTTCTTAGCTAGTTCAAAAAATAGCAAAATCATGGCATGGGGACTCAGGCAGTGAAACTCAGTGAAGTGAGGAAATGATACCCGTAAAAAAGGCAGTGACCCTTGCAGGGGAGGGCGGTGGTGTGCCTGGGAAGGGACCTGAGTGGCTTCAGGAATACTGGCTCTTCTCTCTCTTGGTCTTGGTGGTAGTTACACAGGATTTCACTTGGTGAGAATTTATTGCACTGTGTATTTTTGCTTTAGACACTGCTGTGTGTGTAACTTGCAGTAATTGTTAATAGCTTATAATATTGATCCATATCTTACATTTTAGAAAAGCTTTAATCTTTCTTAGAAAATAGTTAACCAAAATATTTGAGGCACTTTATTAGATTCATAGTGTTCTTATATGGGGAGGCCTTGGGGGAGGCAAAGTGTCGGGGTCCCCTCACTCCAGAACGACTTGGGGACTTCCCATCGTGTCACAGTGGAAATGCATCTGACCAGAGTTCTTGAGGATGCAGGTTCGATCCCTGGCCTCGCTCAGTGGAGCTGTGGTGTAGGCCGGCGGCTACAGCTGCGATGCAACCCGTAGCCTGGGGACTTCCATATGCCGCAGGTGCAGCCCTAAAAAGACAAAAAAATAAAATAAAATGACTTGGGCCCCCAGGGACCATCCTGTGCAGGGACACTGCTGGAATACAAAGTGACGTTTGAGAGGTAGAGGCGTTTGGCCCATGTGCAGAGGGAGTGGCTTGGAGCTGCTTCCTGAAAATTGGAAGGATGGAGATGATCAGAGAGGCAGTTCTACCAGGGAATTTTGAAAGACCAGTTTGGCTCTGCTCTCCCCGTTAACGTTACAGTGTTCCCGTTTACAGGAATGGAAAACTGGGAAGAGGAAGGCTGAAAAAGATGAGCTGGCAGGAGTCATGATATTTTCCACCATGGAACCAGAGGCACCGGACCTGGACTTGGTAGAAATGTAAGAGATACTGCCAGGCTTTCCTCCTCCTCGCTCGCTGTGCGCCTCCTTCGCTTACGGGTCTCGGCCGGTCCACCGCAGCTGGAACTGGGACTGTCAGACTAGAGTATGGAAAATTGAGTGGGGTTTGTAGCCGGATGACAAGGAAAGCGTTGTTCGTACTTGAAACACTGTCCTTCTAACCACAGCATCCATTAAAGTCTGCTTCCTCTTTATCTTGAAGTCAGTGATTTCATAGTTGACATTAGGTGTTAGTAGTTATTTCCAGTGAAGTATGATGAAACAGGGTGGCACAGAGCCAGCCGACACCCACGTGATAGTCCACAAGGCAGAATCTCTTTGAACATTGCCTGAAGGGAGCAGTCGCACACCTGCCTTTTCTGTTTTGTTTTCTTTAATCTGGTGTTTTTAATCTTGTAATCTTTTTAATATAGGCTTGCTCAAAGATCTGGAGTTCTTTTTCTACATAAAGACTAATAAGAGGAGTTCCCGTCGTGGCTCAGTGGTTAATGAATCCGACTAGGAACCATGAGGTTGTGGGTTCGATCCCTGGCATTGTTCAGTGGGTTAAGGATCCGGCATTGCTGTGAGCTGTGGTATAGGTTGCAGATGTGGCTCGGATCCTGCATTGCTGTGGCTGCGGCGAAGGCCAGCAGCTACAGCTACTGTTAGACTCCTAGCCTGGGAACCTCCATATGCCGCGGGTGCGGCCCTAGATAAGGCCAAAAAGAAAAAAAGCTAATAAGAAATCTTTTTTTTTTTAATTTTAAGAACCTTTTTTCTTAACATAAAATCATTGCTTATTTTTTACCAAAAATATAGACAATCTTCCAGCTACCCAAGAGAAAGTCAATGTTAGCATGTTGACCTAGGTCTGTGGTCGTCCAAACCCTCCTCTGTACATAGATATCTGAAGGGAAAATTGTTTAAACAAAAGTGACCTCACACTAAGCATTTGCTTTTTTTTTTCATAAAGTTTTATTGAAGTAGAGTTGATTTACAAGGTTGTGATCATTTCTGCTGTACAACCAAGTGATTCAGTTATACAATATACACATCCATTCTTTTCCAGATTCTTTACCCACGTAAAGAATACTGGATAGAGTTCACTGTGCTGTACAGAGTTCACTGTGCTGTACAGCGGGTCCCGGTTGGCCAGGCATTCCATAGCCCCTAGTGTGCGCATGCCAGCCCCACCTGCCAGTCCATCCCCCTCCACCTGTCCCCTGTGGTAACCATAAGTCTCTTTTCAATGTTTGTGAGTCTGTTTCTGTTCTGTTTCTGTTCTACCAATTAAGTTCATTTGGATCTTTTTTTTAGATTCCACTGAGAAGTGATGCCCTATGATGTTTCTCTCTAGCTGTCTGACTTCGCTTACTGTGGTCATCTCTGGGTCCCTCCATGCTGCTGCACTTGCTTTTTTTTTTGTCTTTTTGTCTTTTTTTTTTTTTTTTTTTTTTTTTTTTTTTTTTTTTTTTTTTTTGCCTTTTCTAGGGCTGCACCCATGGCATATGGAGATTCCCAGGCTAGGGGTCTAATCAGAGCTGTAGCTGCTGGCCTACACCACAGCCACAGAACGCCGGATCCTTAACCCACTGAGCAAGGCCAGGGATCGAACCCGCAACCTCATGGTTCCTAGTCGGATTTGTTAACCACTGAGCCACGACGGGAACTCCTGCATTCCCTTTTATAATCTGCTCTTTTCATTTAAAATTATGTTGTGACGCTCTTTCCAAGTCGGTAAAAGCTGGTTGCATCCTTGAGCTGGTGTGCTCCATATCCCTGTTCTTTTGGTTCGTTTAAGTACTTGTTGGAATGAATGAACAACTCCCGTTAGCAACCCATACCGCATTTTATAGATTCCAGCACCCCCGGTGACTGGATTGAACAAGGAAGACACCCAAGAAACGAAGATTTTATTTATTTTAGAATAATTTCAGTTAAAATTCACAAGGACTTGGGGGGAAAGGAAGCAGTTAAAATAGAAATGGCAGATTTTGAAGTAAATCTTTAAAAACCTAAATCAAGCCTGATTTTAAGACTAATTTAGTTCAAGCGCAGTTGTTGCAGTGCAGGAAGCAGGCACCTGTGGTTGTGTTTGACGGGGGTGCCCCCGGTCGCGTGCGCTTCTCTTATACCTGACACCTGTGGTTTGGACGTTGGATAGTCAGGGACACACCCCTTATGTTTTTGCCCCGCAGAGAACAGAAGTGTGAGGCTGTTGGCAAGTTCACCAAGGCCATGGACGACGGCGTGAAGGAGCTGCTGACCGTGGGCCAGGAGCACTGGAAGCGGTGCACAGGCCGTAAGTGCGTCCTCGGCCACCGCTGGCTTCGCAGGTGGCGGTGCAGCCTCAGTTACGTCACCCTGGGGAAGCGAACCCCGCGAACAGAGATGCATTCGGCAGACCCAAGTAATGTCACACCCACAGCTCTGCCAAGAAGCTCTCTTCTCCACCCTCGTTAAACAAAAGCCAGTTCAGGAATGCTCATAAGTATTTCCAGTCATTTGGGGCTTGTAATCTATGGAAAACTGATCTTTTCTGCATGTTTAGAAAGTGCCTGTGGTTATTTTTAATCTCGTGATTTTACTTTTGAATATTTATCATTTGATAAGATGTGTATTTGACTGAAGCTCTAACTTTGAGGAAAAACCAGTGGCAGGTGGTAGCAGAAAGCGTGGGACGTGGGTCGGGCTCGGCGCCCTGCTTGCTGCCCCCCTCCTGCGTCCCCAGGATCCGCTGAATCCAGACCTGCAGCCTCGCCTCACGTCATGAGTGGCCAACTGCTGCAGCCTATAGGCCTGCTGCCTGTTGTTGTAAATAAAGTTTTCTGGGAACACAACCCTGCCCACTTATTTATGTGTTATCTTTGCTGCCATCATGTAAATGAGGGCTGAGCTCAGTACTTTCAGAAGAAACCTGTAGCCCGAGAAAGCCTAAAATATCTACACTCTGGCCCTTTGCAGGAAAAAGCCAGGCCTTAGACAGAATGGCCCTCCACGATTCCCATGATATTTTATATCAACAGAACCATCTATAATGTACCAGCTGTTCATGCTTGATGGACAGACATCGGGAGTAATAATAGTTGCTTCTTTCCCAAGGCAAAAAATACTAAAAATAGAACTGAGCCTGAGAAAATAAGGTATACAAATGCAGTAGCAGAAAATAAAATCTATACTAAAAATAGAACTGAGCCTGAAAAAAGAATGTATACAAATGCAGCCGCAGAAAATAAAATCCGCTTCAAGCCTTTGGTCACGGAGAGTAACTCCCGGGCAAAAGGGGGAGTGACACTTCTCTAAAACATAAATGTGGGCATTTTTAAAATAATTTTAACTTTTTAAAGAAAAATTAAAATGAATGCCCATCTTCCAATAAAATTTTTTAGGGATATCACAAAAATCTAGTATTCCTATTTCCTTTAAAGAATTAAATCCTGTTTGTCTGACATCTGGTCAGCTCCATGTGCTTTGTAATCCATAGGCCCGATTTATGAAATGGTAGTAGCTTGAGACTGCTCCCTTTTGCAGGGAGAGGTGGCTGAAGGGCTTTGTTTAGAGTTTGATTCAGGCATAATTTCTATTCTCTCCACAAAAGAGTTTTTTAAAATTCCTCATCTGTGAACTGAGGAATCCAGCACACACCCCACGGGGTGAAGCCCAGGGCAGATGTTTTTAATCCCCAATATAGAGGCAAAAACTGAGTTATAAAAGGGTAAACAGTTTATTTAAATTAATAATAAGAGTTTGAATTTGTGTTTCCTGATTCCTGCGGCTTTTGGACCATATGTCAAATTTCTCTGGCCTAGATTTTTTTTAAGAAACATTGGAATCGGTTTCTTTTTTTTTCTTCTTTTTTTACCTGCACTGTCTTCAAATGCAGATAATGGTTTCTTTTGAGAGACAACAGATGTGCTTGAGGGGACTACGTACAAATGCAAAAAAAGTGTCCTAAGATACAGGGACTCTTCCCTAGGTTAAGTCCTCCAAAGTGACTCTCAGGCCTGGAATTTTTGCACTAGAAGGAGTCTTAGTGGTGATTTCATTACTTGTATTACTATACAGCTGAGAAAACTAAAATCCCTCCTCCCTGGTCCTGTGAGGTCCTGTTGCCATGTTTTTCTCCACACCCCGTTGCTTTTGGTTTGGTTTGGTTTTGCAAATGGTCATTTCCTTCGCTACGTATATGACTGAGTGAGGAAAGCAGTATATTAGGAATCACAAAAGCCAGATCCACCATTTATTCGCCATGTGACCCTGGGCGGGTCAGTTTCCTCATATGACCCTTACTTTCCTAACCCACGACACGCAGCTGGGGCATCGGTATCTGGTACGGGGTCATGGTAGGCAGGTCGGGGTGGGGCTCAAAGCTGGACCTCATCTTCGGGTCACTTTGATTTCATTCAGTAAATGAGAATGTGGTATTGATAATAATAGCACCCACCATTGGAGTTCCCTTCGTGGCTCAGTGGTTAACGAATCCGACTAAGAACCATGAGGTTCAGGTTCGATCCCTGGCCTTGCTCAATGGGTTAAGGATCCGGCGTTGCCGTGAGCTGTAGTGTAGGTTGCGGACGCGGCTCGGATCCCACGTTGCTGTGGCTGTGGCGAAGGCCGGTGGCTACAGCTCCTGTTAGACCCCTAACCTGGGAACCTCCATATGCCGCGGGTGTGGCTCTAGATAAAGGCAAAAAAAGACAAAAAAAAAAAAAATAATAATAGCACCCACCATTAATGGGACAGTAGATTAAAACTGGGGAGTTCCCATCACGGCTCAGCAGAAACAAATCTGACTAGCATCCATGAGGATGCAGATTCGATCCCTGGCCTTGCTCAGTGGGTTAAGGATCCCTAGTTCCCATGAGCTGTGGTGAAGCTTGCAGATGCAGCTCGATTCTGGCGTTGCTGTGGCTGTGGTGAAGGCCGGCAGCTATAGCTCTGATTAGACCCCTAACCTGGGAACCTCCATATGCCGTGGGACAGCCCTAGAAAGGCCAAAAAAGAAAAAATGAAATAAGTGAATTGAAGAAACAGTCATTAATTTTTAAAGACAATTACTTTACATCAATATTTTATTAAAGAGTATAGACTTCTTGAGTCATTTCAATTTCTTTTATTATAAATGTAAACACTTTTGGAAAATAGTTGGATCCATCTCATTTTGCTCCGAGGACTAGCTAATGATTTATTCCTCCTTCTCTTTCAGCGTTACCCAAGGAATATCAGAAGATAGGCAAGGCCTTGCAGAGTCTAGCAACAGTTTTCAGTTCCAGCGGCTACCAAGGTACAGCTTTCTCTATCCTTTGGGCCTTGACTGTCTTACGCAAACAGACCGGCCTCCTCAGGCTCTTCCAGGCAAACAGTGACCGCAGTTAAGCACCCTTGTCAGTGACCGAGGTGCAGATTGGCTCCAATGCTCCGAGGACTTTTGCAACTTCGCCTTACTACTTTTGAGAGGATCAGTGGGTTGCTATGATTGGTGTTTTCTTGCCGGCTTCTTTGCCTCTCCTGTGCTCAGATAGAGCTCTTGTGTTTTGGTAAAACAGGCAGTGACGGTAAGTGGCTCCCTGCCCTTGCTCATATCTCTGCCAGACTCTGAAGTCCAGTCTGACTGGCAGCAGCCAGGACTTATCAAGGTCCTTTGGAGGAAAAGTTTTGGACCAAGTAACAAGTTACGTTGCCTCACATCTCCCCGTAACTCATAATCGCCGGCAGCCCCTCCTGTGCGGGCCCTCTTGGTGGTGTTTCGAGTTTGCTGTGCGTTTGTTTGCATTGATAACGTTCCTTAGAACAAGCTAGCTATTTTCTTTTATATTTTGGTCTATTTTTTTTTTAATTGGGCCTGTGGAGCAGATCGGACGTAAAAAGTATTGTGGAGGTGAGTGGCACCTCTTAAATTTGAGAGCATCCTGTCACCTACAGAAATGACAGGCTTGGTACTTTGTGATATTTGTCGTGAACCCAGGGGAGGTACATCTTTGGAAGTCAGTATCTGAGTATTTCCAGGAATAAGAAATTAGTCCCTTCCCAGAATGTAAGGGCTGGGGCTCCCGTATATCAGTCTTTTCTGTTGGCCTGGCTGAATTATGTCTTTAATCAGAACTTTTCCTCTGAAAAGCTCTAGGTGGGAGCTTTGAGGATTCGTTAGTCTGGCCCCCTCATTTTTGAGATAAGCATCTTGTGACTAATAGGCACATGAAAATGTGCTCAGCATCGCTAGCTTGAGAAATGCAAATCAAAATTTAACCGTGAGGTATCACTTCACACCAGTCAGAATGGCCATCATCAAAAAGTCCACAAATAATAGGAGTTCCTGTTGTGGCTTATGGGTTACAAACCCAGCTAGTATCCATGAGGATGCAGGTTCAGTCTCTGGCCTCACTTAATGGGTTAAAGAATCCGGTATTGCCATGAGCTGTGGTGTAGGTCACAGACGTGGCTTGGATCTGGCATTGCAGTGGCTGTGGTGTAGGCCGGCAGCTGAAGTTCTGATTCAACCCCTAGCTTAGGAACTTCCTATGCCACAGGTCCGGCCCTAAAAAGAAAAAAAAAAGGCTACAAGTAATAAATGCTGGAGACGGTGTGGAGGAAAAGTGAAGCTTCCCACACTGTTGGTGCAAATGTAAATTGGTACAGCCACTATGGAGAACAGTATGGAGGCTTCTTAAAAAACTAAAACTAGAAGTTCCCGTCATGGCTCAGTGGTTAACGAATCCAACTAGAAACCATGAGGTTGCAGGTTCGATCCTTGGCCTTGCTCAGTGGGTTAAGGATCCAGCGTTGCCATGAGCTGTGGTGTAGGTTGTAGACGCGGCTCGGATCCCACGTTGCTGTGGCTGTGGCGAAGGCCAGCAGCTACAGCTCTGATTAGACCCCTAGCCTGGGAACCTCCATATGCCGTGGGTGCGGCCCAAATAAGGCAAAAAGACAAAAAAAAAAAACCCAAAAAAACAAAAACTAAAACTAGAGTTGCCATATAATCCAGCAATCCCACTCCTTGGCATATATGTGGAAAAGACAAAAACTCTTAATTTGAAGAGACACACGCCTCCAGTGTTCATAGCAGCCCTGTATACAATACCCAAGATATGGAAGCAACCTAAGTGTCCATCAAAATCAGTGGATAGCGAGTTCTGGTACACACACACACACACACACACACACACACACACACAAACACAGTGGAATACTACTCATTTGTAAAAAAAAGAATGAACTGTTGCCATCTGCAGCAACATTGATGGACCTAGAGATTATCATACTAAGTGAAGTAAGTCAGAGAAAGGCAAGTATCATGTGATAATCACGTATATGTGGAATCTAAAAAAATGACACAAATGAACTTATTTACAAAACAGAATCAGACACACAGGCATAGAGAATGAACTTAAGGTTACCAAAGGGAAGAAGCGGGGGAGGGATAAATTAGGAGTTTGGGATTAACAGATATGCACTACTATATATAGACTAGAAACAGCAAGGACCTACTGTACAGCATAGGAGACTATATTCAATAATCTATAATGGAAAAGAATCTGAAAAAGAATATATGTATATGTAATTTTATATATATATATATATATATATATATATATATATATATATATATATATATATATATATAACTGAATCACTTGGCTGATTCATTTAACATCTGAAACTACCACAAAATTGTAAACCAACTGTACTTCAGTTTAAAAAAAAAAAAGATAAGCGTCTTGGCAAGGTTCCACAGCGGATGCTGGAGGAGCCCGCCAAGGCTAGACCGCACCCACTGCTCAGGTGCTGGTCAGTCTCCAGAAGTCTCTTCATCTCTGGTCCTGCAGTATTTTGGCAGGGTGAGGGCGTGTGGTCTGGAGATGCTGGGAAAACATCTAGTTGGTTGCAGTCGAGTCCTTACACGTCGGAACTCAGCTGAATCCAGACCTTCCCTAAACCTGACCTGATGCCTCTGTCTGTTCTTCAGTCTCACCCCCACTTCCCACCGTCACCTTAGTCCACAAGGGGAAGCAGCTCTGCATTCGGCCTCCTCCAGGTCTGGTTCCTTACCCCAGTGCGTCCAGGAGAAGCTTAGCAGGTGCCTACTTGTCCCAGCAGAGTTCTTCTGTCGGTGGCCACCAGCTCAGCAGCGTGCCCGGGGTGCCAGGCTCACCCCTTTCTGAACTTAGTTTACTTGAATTTCTTTCCTGCTGTGCCTCGTGACTTGGAGGACAAGTATGACTTGTTAGTTTATTTGGTATTATTATGGTGAGAGAAACAGTCTCTTGCAGTCGTCCTCATCTCAACTAGAAATGGAAGCTCCCCAGGACTAGGTTTTTAACCCTAACAACGATCTTTCCAGTAATTGCAGAGTCTGTTGCTAGATTGTAATACACGTACCCAGATTTGAAGTCTCTCATCACCCGAAGTCACCTGTAAAACTTAGAAATCATTTGGAGCTACATCATAGAATTTTAAAATAGCAATGCACTGGTTTTCCTGGGTGATGCCAGAGGAGACAAAGCTGTCGCTGGTTCTTCCCTAAATACAGCATCATTAGTAGAGGGTACAGATGCCCGAACCAGAGGTCTGGGAAGAGGAGGAAGGAGAAGACCATTGATAATCTGAGAAGAAATCCTAAAGCAGTTCTCTGATGACTTTATAATGTAAATACGTCTTCTCTTATGTTACCCATTCTTTAAATTTCAGTAGGATTACATGCCTTCAGAACAATCAGGTTCTCTCTAGAGTTTTGTAGTCTGTGTGAATTCAGCCTGAAGCAGCGGGAAGAAAGGGGCGCTGGCGATGCGGAGAGAGAGGGGATGGAGAATGGGGTTGTGGGCTGAGTTCCCTAGCGTCGTGGGCGTCCCGGGTGGAAGGTGACAGGAGGAGTGACCTGCCTCCAAAGTGCTCGTCCGTTTAACCCCCTCAGAACCACACCTCAGAGAAGCACTGTTGGCCACCTAGTTTCCTTAATATTTTCTGTGCTTACAGTAGTTAATACATTATCAAATATTCGCATTGCAAATAGCACTTTCTCAAGTATTAAAATGACTCGATCTAAGCTACATTTTGTGTTGAATATTCAACACAACCTAACTAAATTCCACTTACTAAACATCTTGTTTTCGTTCCACTTCCTAAAGATCTTGTTTTTAAAGAACCGTTCAAGACTCCCATCAGCTGGCTTCTCCCATTTGAAGGATGAAGGTCAGCCGCGTTGAGGCTGGGTCCAGCCTCGTCGTCCCTCGTTCGGACGTGTTGCTTGATGGGCAGCGCGGTTCTCTTCCATCTCACAGTACTGCAGAGGGTCTCGATGGCTAAGGACATTTTGGATTGCATTAAATACGACCTGCCATGCTCCCTTTAGCAGTGGAACGGTGCCGAGATTATTAGCATGGCCTCTGCACAAATCCGTGAGGCACTTCTTATTCTTACAGATTATTGTGGAAATATAATCAATTGAAATATGTAAATGTTTATCTATGGAAGAGGATAAGAATGGATATAGAAACTAGACTTCTGATTATTGTATCTTGTTTTGTAGATTTGACTTTATAACCATGCGAATGTTTTACATAATTATTAGAAAACAAATTTAAATCACAGTGTAAAACAAATATTCCTAAAAAAACAAAAGCAGAATAGAACAAATGACATGGCACATCAGGATGACTACACATTAGGATTACCTCAGATCACCTTTAAAAATTGTATTTTGACTATCCAGCCCGGGTAGCAGATGTCTTACGATCAGAAAAACTTAAAAAATTTTAGGTTTTCCATAGCCATATGGTTAGCAGTGTAATCTTGGTATTCTTATTCTAAAACTTCTAAAACTCTTTTATCTATTGTAGGACAAAGCAAATTTATAACTTTGTTGCTGTTATTAGGAACTAAGATTTTTTTAAATGTGAGAGATAAACACGAAAATCAGAAGTCTTATGACTTGCCTGCTGGCCTAGTGGTTAAGGATCTGCTGTTGTCACTGCTGTGACTTAGCTCACTGCTTTGGCTCAGGTTTGATCCTGGCCCAGGAACTTCTGCATACCATGGGCGGGGCCAAGAAATTTTTTTAAAATCTTAAAATATATTAAGAAAAACACTAAAATCCTAAATGTGAATTGAAAACATCAGTGAGTTCATTGTTTTTTCCTCTTTTTTAAAAAAAGACAATTTGCCTCACACTGTTCACTGAAAAGGCCTGGAAACAATTATCTAGTCCAGCAGCCAGAAGCACCCCCAGCACCACTCACATGGCTATTTCTAAACTTTATGTTCTCCTGAAATGAACCAGAGTTCCTAGCAAACGAACTCAGATGCCGATTTGAAGAGCCTTCCACTGTCTGATGAAGAGAAGATTTGAGCACTAATGGAAATAGGAATTACTGTGGATTGAAGCGTATCAAATACGTTTAAATCCAGACTTGCAAGGACCCTTTTTTTAAAAAAGTTAACCTCAGTTACCTTTGGAGGCTAGAAGAGGGTCAGCGTGTTATTATGAAAACTGTAAAGAGAAAGAAGCATTTAACCTGTTCCTCCTATTCCTGTACCTCGGGTAACCCAGAAGTTGATCAAGCAAGTTTCTCTTTATAGACGTATTTTAGCTAGTAAAGCAGTGATAGAAGTGACATAGCACCGTTTTGCAAACCCGTTCTGAAAATAAGAGGTCTAGACAACAGAGACTCGGGCAGCACAACAGACCGCGGTACCAAGACAAGTGACCTGGTTCCCTCAGCACCTCCCAGAAAGAAATGTGCAGGGAAAAAAGAAGGATGGGGGAGAAAGAATCCTCAGATACAGGGAACACATCAGCTCTGTGCCCCGTGTGCCCTCTTTGCATCCTGATTCAAGCAGCCAGCTTAGTAGGAGACACGAGGCAGGTGCACACCAGCTGGATAGTTTCCGTCAGGAACAGCGGTCTCTTCTCAGCTGTGAGATTGGTATTGTCCTTACTATTTGAAGGGCCCTTGTCTTTTAGGTAAAATGTATGGACGAAATGTTAAATGACCGTGAAAGGGAGAGTTGGGGGTAGACTGAAAGATTGGCTGTTAACTGGAAAGTCAGGTGATGGGTACCTGAGGACTCATTACTGTTCTGTAGTTGTTACAAGTTTGAAGTTTTCTAGAAAATTCTATAAAATTTTAAAATAAATGAAAAGGAAACATTCTAACCACTCATATGACTGTGATGATTTTCAGGTGAAACAGATCTCAATGATGCAATAACAGAAGCAGGAAAGACCTACGAAGAAATTGCCAGTCTAGTGGCAGAACAGGTATTAATATGACCATACAATTTCAATTAAGATTTTATGCTACCCAGGGTGGGAGGGGTGGACTGGGGTTGGGATGGGCCTGTGCACACTGAGGAGTATGGAATGATTGGCCAGCGGAGACCTGCTGTAGAGCACAGAGACCTCGACTCGGTGTTCTGGGATCATCTAGTGGGAAAAGAATCTGGGAGAGAGTGGCTATGTGTGTATACATATGACTGGGTCACTTCGTTGTACCGAAGAAATTATAACAGCCTTATAAATTAAATATACTTCAATAAAACTTTTTAAAAAAGATTTTTATGTTACCCAATCCATATACTTAATTTAAAACTCGTTGTAGGAATTCCTGCCGTGGTTCAGTGGTGGCAAACCCGAGTAGTATCCATGAGGACACGGGTTTGATACCTGGCCTTGCTCAGTGGGTTTATAAGGCTCTGGCGTTGATGTGAGCTGTGGTATAGGTCACAGACATGGGTCAAGGTCCCGCGTTGCTATGGCTGTGGCGTAGGCTGGCAGCTGCAGCTCTGATTGGACCCCTGGCCTAGGAACTTCCAATATGCCACAGGTGCGGCCCTAAAAAGCAAAGATAAAATAAAACCTGTTGTAAGATAGACTTTCCAAATGGCTATTGTCTTCTATCCCTATGTGTCTTTGTTAATTACATCTGGTCATAGTATTTCTTAGGCTAAGCTAAAGCGATGGATAAAGTAATCATCAAGGAATGCAGATACCTTCCAGTGTCAATGGTTTGGGTCCATTTTTAGCCACCAGGGGGCTAGAACGCACAGGAAAAGGCTTTGCTCGCATCCCCTGTTAGGCCCCTCAAACAGCCTCCGTGAGCCCTGGTTTCCTGGTCTGGTGGACGGCGATGGCAGCCCCTGCCTTGTAAGGACCTCAGCATGCACCAGCTCATACAGGGAAAGCGCCTGCGCTGTTCCCAGCACGGAGCAGGCTTTGTTACAGCCACGTGGATTTTATTGGAGTCTTTAGAAGCCTAATTTCAGTTATGTTTATAGATAACAAATGACGTTTCCCAAAGGGGAATAGCCATCTAAGTTGTCTCAAATTCCTAAATTTAAAGACCTTTTTCAGATGACTTAGTGCACAACACGTTCGTGTGCATGTACATTCATGTGGTCATAGACTGCTCTCCTGATACTTGTAAAATAAAAGATGAATTTTGAGAACTGCATACACACCATAACTATTAAAAATGATAATCCAGAAAAATGGAGAAATTTAAAGTCGCCACTTACGACGACCATATTTTTAATATGTTCTCTGCTAAAATTTAGACATTAAACTATAACATCTTAGTTGCTTATATGTAAACTTACAGTATTAACTAATTTTTTTTCTCACAGTGTGATATTTTGGGCAAAATATCTAATTTTACCAACCAACATAAAAATGATTTGTTTTATTATTTTCTTCACCACCGATGATGAGAATACAGGAGTCTCGGGGATTATCTTTTAGGGAAACAAGTGCAAGTGCTTGATGCTCAGTAACTTAATGCAGTGCCTGGTGGGTCTGGCGGATAGAGTCCTCAGATATTATAGTTTTCCTTGATGGCCTGAATCCTTCGGTCAGTAATAACCCGTCTCTGTCTTGTTTCAGCCAAAGAAAGACCTGCATTTCCTCATGGAGTGTAATCATGAGTACAAGGGGTTCCTCGGCTGCTTCCCTGACATCATTGGCACCCACAAGGTAACTCAGCGTGGGCGTTCACGGACGCCTCCCGGGTGACCCAGGCCCGCGTGACCCAGCCCCGGCGCCTGGACGAGCCTCCGCTCCCCTGGGGCCACCCCGGCAGGCGCAGCTTTCTGAGAGCAGCCGGAACTGCTGCAAGTGCTGTAGGAGCGACACCCGTGACGTGCTGAGACACACGGGTCGTTTCTTAGTCTCTTTAGGTCTATAAAAAGGTGATTCCGGGAGTTCCCGTCGTGGCACAGTGGTTAACGAATCCGACTAGGAACCATGAGGTTGCGGGTTCGATCCCTGGCCTTGCTCAGTGGGTTAACGATCTGGCGTTGCCGTGAGCTGTGGTGTAGGTCGCAGACGCGGCTCGGATCCTGCGTTGCTGTGGCTGTGGCGTCGGCCAGTGGCTACAGCTCCGATTAGACCCCTAGCCTGGGAACCTCCATATGCCGCGAGTGCGGCCCTAAAATGACAAAAGGCAAAAAAAAAAAAAAAAAAAAGTGATTCCGAGGGAACCAGAAGTATGAGGATCAGCCCTTTGTGCATGTAGCTGGGCGTGGTGTTTGGTGTTCAAGGCTGTGTCGGGAGTGACCCTTCCGCGCTTGCCAGCGAGGCTCTGTGCGCCGCCTGGCAGGGTCTCACGGGTGCCTTCCTGTCCAGGCGAAATAAGACGCTCCATCTCTGAGCCCAACAAAGGGTTTCCTAATTTAAATTAACGGTCAATACTGATTTTCTGTGTTTCTATTAATAAAAAGGAAGCCATAGTTCCCACCATAAAGGGTTTTTTAAAACCAAATAAAAGATTGGTTTGAGCTGTCCTCAGGCTTTGACTCTGGTTTACTTTTCTCTCCTTTTCAAAATCTGTGTATAACCTCGGCACTGCGGGTGTTTTAAGGGCTGTAGTTCGCTAGGATGGCGTGATGTACTTGGGTTTATTGCGAGAATCTCTGCAAGGGACCGGTCTCGCATCCTCATAACCCTGGCGTGAGGGCAGTCCAGCGTTCGGCTTCATCATGGAAGCATTGTGAAGGGGGAGCAGAGGGAAATAAGCTTTGTGCAGCTTCGGAGAATGTAGTGTAAAACTCAGAACAGCATCTTCGTGCACGCGCTCAGCAGCGGCACGCAGGTGCTTCCCGTCTCCCTGCAGCTGTTGAGAGCAGCGCTGCAGTGACCATGGAGGGGCGGCTGTCTCTTCAAGACAGTGATTTTGTCTTCTTGGGAACTGCTGGGAGCGTGGGTCTTAAAAATTCTCGTCACAAGAGAAGAAAAGTCTGTGACTCTGAGGTGATGGATGTTAACAAGCCTTTGCCGTAGTAATCACCTGGCTATATCTACATAGTTGCAGTATATACGATGCATATGTCAAATTCACTGTGCTGTACACCTGGAACTAGTAAGTGTTATTTGTCAGTTATATCACAATAAAGCCAGGTGGATAAAATAATTAAAATCTAAGTTATTAAAAGACTCAGAACGGTTAGCCTGTGTCTGCGGTTAGAGTTCTGACTTAGGCGTTGAGCCTAAGTTAGGCATTGAGTATGGAGGTTTTCTGTCCAGACAGCTTCAGGGAGCATTGTCATGCTGCTGGCATGGGAAATATTCGGCAGCTTTTACAGCTGTTTCCATCTAAGTATTAATTTTAGGTTAATTCAGTGCTCCTTACAAAGATTACAGTAAAGCTTGTGCCTCGTGCACTTAAGTGCCAGCTTGTGAAATACTCTGTAATGGAAGAGACACAGTGCCTGTGCACGTGTGCCAAACTGTGTCAGAACAAATGACGTCCCAGGGACTTCCTACTGTGGCACAGTTTCTGTGGCATTGGTGGTTTGATCCCCAGCCTGGCGCAGTAGGTTGAGGATATCTGGTGTTGCTGCAGCTGTGGTTTAGGTCAAAAATATTTTAAACCAATGACTAATCCTTTTAGATATGTCTTATTAATGCCACTGATTTTATATTTCACAGGGAGCAATAGAAAAAGTGAAAGAAAGTGATAAGCTGGTTGCAACTAGTAAGATCACCCCACAGGACAAGCAGAACATGGTGAAACGCGTTGGCACGATGTCTTATGCGCTGCAAGGTAAGACACGAGGCCCATGCGTAGCTAGTGGAGATTTCTTTCCCCAGCAAGTTTTCTGTTTTCCTTGCTGGAGAGAAATTCAAATGTGAATAGCAGTTAACTTAATTAGAACTGATTTAAAATATCTTCATAAGCCTCTTGTTTGCAGGATCTCAGTGTCAATGAAACGCTTTAGTATTTATTTACTTTTTCACACGTTTACCTAACATAACCATGAATGACAGCTTGATTAAACCGAAGTTTGGGAGTTCCTGTTGTGGCTCAGTGGAAATGACTCTGACTAGTATCCATGAGGACACGGGTTCGATCCCTGGCCTTGCTCAGTGGGTTAAGGATCCAGTGTTGCCATGAGCTATGGTGTAGGTTGCAGACGTGGCTCGGATCTCGCATTGCTGTGGCTGTGGCTCAGGCCGGCAGCTACAGCTCCGATTCAACCCCTAGCCTGGGAACCTCCATATGCCAGGGGTTTGGCCCTAAAAAGACAAAAAAAACAAAACCTGTACCTTGATTAGACCTTGGAGATTCTTTTTATGACCACAGCAGCCCCGTCCTAATTCTTTGTTAGAGCCAGAGTCAGCTTTTAGCAGCATGTAACCTCCAGGCCCTGATATCATAGAATGTGAAGGGAGTTTGGACATGACATTTGGGGCATGGTTTGACTGTTAGTAAAAAGAGGACATTAATTTTTTTTAGTGTTTCCGGCAGATAGGAACAGTGAATGGAGTCGTCCTGCGGCTAGAACGCACCGGGCGAAGGAGGAGGGGGGTGGGATGTTTCTCTTATGGACAAAATATGCACACAAAATAATGGCACCAGATTATATGATTGGCCTTCGGGAATAAACACACTTGCAGGTTATGGGGGTTGGGGGGGGATCTTGGTGATTGTGGGGGACCTTGAAAGCCAGGCAGAAGTGTCTAGAGTTACTGTGGGCATTAAGAAGACAATTAAAAGGTTCTGATGAAAAAACCAATAACACTGCTCGGGGAGAAGGTTGGCGGGAGGGTGTTGCAAATTGGGGGCTGACGTCAGACCGCCAGACCAGAGACCTGGCTCCTGCTGTCTGAGGTTCTGAGGACACAGAGAAGATGAGGTGCTGTGTGTGGGCTTTGCCAAGGGACAGCCCTCAGGACTAGGGACGTGGTGGGAGAAGAGAAGAATGTGACAGATTTCCAGAACCAGGGCAACTCGGGGCAGCAACGGGAAGCCTGACTGAAGCTTTGGGCTTTGAAGCGTTTTAAACGGGGAAGTTGGTTTTGAACTTGTGTTTGAGGTTATCCAAACAGATAAATGAGAGGCTTTGTACAGCTTCAGATAACAACATGAAACTGAGAACAAAGAGCTTTTTGTAGGAATTTATGCCAGCCGTTGGCTTTGAAGGCACTGAGAATAAGGGGAAAAGTGGGTGGGGAGCTGACAGGAGCCGGTGAGGAAGGCCTCTCCAGGGTCGGGGTGGGGTGGAGGCCTGCTGAGAGGCAGGTTTTGAGAAGGGCCTCATCTGCTGAATCCATATATTTGGCAAAGATGAGGCGGAACGTCCGTCCGACCCCCTGCCTGGTGAGAGGCCGAGTTCCAGCTGCCCCGGTTCTCAGCGGGACGGAGCCTCACCCCCAAGAGGGCCTCCGCAGAGGTGCGCTCCTGTCTCAAAGGCACCTGATAAAGCCACCTGGGCGGCTGCTGTGCAGGAGGGGATGTGGCAGCGCCCAGCGGGAGCCTCAGTAGGTCCCTGTCAACAGACTTGATCTTCTGCACTGCAGTCCTGCGAGCACCTGGTCGCTTTCCGGCTCAAACAGAGGTCTCAGTCCGAGTGATGATCTGTATTGGGCTTTAGAGGATTTAACGTGCAAATCAGCACTAATCTCCTGTTCCCGTTGCTCATCTAGCCTCTCTGTAACGTTTTGTCAGGAACTGGCGCAGGCCAACCAGATCAAACCGGTTGATGATCAGTCCGAACCGGGCAGAGACCCGGCTGGTCCCACGGGGTGGCGGGAGCTGATCGCTGTCTTGTTTGTTTGTAGCGGAGATGAATCACTTCCACAGCAACCGGATCTATGACTACAACAGTGTCATCCGCCTGTACCTGGAGCAGCAGGTGCAGCTCTACGAGACGGTGAGGCTCCGGTTGGCCGCCAGGCCTCTGCGTGCTTGCGGAGGGCGGGACCCTGCTCACTTGCTTTGACTCCGGGAAGTCAACTAATAAACCAAAGGAGGCGAAATAGTCAGCAGGGGGTTTCACAATCTTTTCACGGCATCTGCCTTTTCCTTTTGAACAACACTGGGTTAAAAAGGGGTTTGGGTTTTTTTAAGAAGAAAGGGCATTAGATGCTGGATGAGGGGCCCCAAGAAGCCCTTGTTGTGTGGTCCCTCCCCACGCCCCAGCGCACAGGAACACTGCATGCGGTGAGGTCACCCTGCCGCCCTCAGGCTCCAGCTGGGGAAGGAGCCTGGCACCGCTCAGGGTGGCACAGGCCGGCTTTGTTTGGGAGTGGGGTTTTGCAGCGTACCAGAGGGACCGCAGAAAGAAAGCTAGAGGGAGAGGGAACCTCAGATGGTTTCCTTCGGAACCAGCAGTGAGAAGGTAAGCTCGTGCGCGTCTGCGCGGCAGCGGGTCGTTTACCAGAACGTGTAGGAAGCAAATAGCCGGCGCATAAACAGAAACGCGGACGCGCGGACAGGTTCCGTAGCTCTGCCGTCGACCACGTGCTGGCTGCCTGCTTCTTACGCGCTTTTCCGCTGTTTCCGCGGTATCATCTCCTGTGTGTTCCGGGAACAGCGATGGGCAAGCCCCTGGCTTACGCCCACGCCTGCGTCGTCTCCGGGTGCTCGCTGCCCAGACCGGCTCTCCGACTGTCATTTCTCTGAACGGAGCCGTGCCGATCTGCTCCGTGCCTGTTGTCACTTGTGTGCTGGAAACAGCTGGTCTGGGGACGAGCTGAGGGTGCGTCCTGTCTCCGCACTGTGGGGTGGCGGCGGCGTGGCCTGGCTGGGGGCTGGGGCTGCTGGTCCGCAGAGGCTCAGTACTGCCCGGATGTCGGGGAAGGCCCAGCGCGGAGACCCGGGCCCCGGCTCCCCGAGGGCAGGCGGCGGGCAGGCGGCGGCGGGGCTGCAAATGCTGCCCGGGAGAGGCCGGCGCCGCCCCGGGCTTCCTGCCAGCCGGGAGCCGCCCCGGAGCCACCGCCCGCCCGCCCGCCCGGGCTTGAGGAGAGGTCTCTGCTCTGCCCGGGGCTGGCAGGGCCTAGGGGCATAGACCAGTTAAAATACTGGCATTTTGCTCATGTTTAAGTCCTAAGAGATGGAAATAGGAGAGTACTCTGAAGTCACAAGCGGGAGTGACAGTTGTGTTTCTCACCAGATTGCGGAGAAGCTGAGGCAGGCCCTCGGCCGCTTCCCGGTGATGTAGGAGAGGAGGCAACGCCAAGAAACGCCGAAGTGCTTCTTTCTGACTTGGGGCGATGCAATGTCATTTTTTTTCCCCTCATCAAAAAAAAAAAGAGAAAACCAAAAAGAAACAGAGCTGGAAAAAACTGCGTTTACTTTGTAAACCAGCCTGGATGCATCCGTTTAGGGATGGTCTTATGTTGTTCATTTCCACATCCATTATTGAAGCCAGTGGAATTTCTCTATTTTTGGAAAGTACTTAAAGTTATCAATTTTGAAGGGAAAATTAGGGACTTTTCCCCACAGATATTTTGCAGAAAGTTTTAATTTATGAATCACCCACAGTCTTCTAGTCCTTACCCCAATGTCAGATAATTACTAACTGCTTTCTTAAAAATATGAAATATGCAGAATAAAAAATATATATGTTTGTATATTTTTATAACTCTTTCTAGCCCTTTGGGATTCCTAACTATTTAGGAAAACCCACATGCCTTCCACTGACATATTTATGACTCAGGAGGGAGGAAGCAGAGGGGCCCCTGGGGCTGCGGCACCTCGAGTCGCAGTGGGTGGGCTGCACGCGTCCCTTCAGAGGACACGGCTGCACAGGAGCCCAGGCTCAGGTCCCCTGGCCGGCTGCCCCCCCTCCCAACCCGGAGGGTTTCTGAAGGGCCTCGGCCTGGGCCCGGGCAGGCTCGCTGCGCACTGGAAGAATCCACAGAGGGAGCTGGCGACGGTTCTGAGGGCCCTGCTCCCCGGAGAGGAGGAGAAGCCTGTGACCTGCGCGCCGGAAGCCCGCTCCTCAGGGACACTGCCCTCCACCAAAGCCGAGGCGCTGGCTCTGGATTGTAGAGGAGCCAGCCTCCATCTGAAAAGACGCAGCACCCGTTGGTGGACCTCTCCTGTCCCCAGCAGGTGGAGACGTGCAGGGGCGAAACGGAGGCCGCCGCCGGCCCGACCGACGTGCAGGAACCCCCAGCTTCGTGTCTGAGAAGAAGCGCAGAGTCGGGCTGCCCTGAGTGTACGTGCACTGCAGACGTTGTCCTCAGCTCTCGCCCTCCGCGCAGGGGCGTAGAGCGAGCCTGGATCCTCGCTCTCCGGCAGCACTGAGGCCGGGCCCTCGCGGACACGGCCCTCGCCCCGCGGGCCCCCGTCCTCCACCGCGGCCTTACTGCGTCATCCCCCACTGCTTTCACTTTTCTGACCTGATGGTTATAGTCTAGAAAATGGAAATTTTGGGCCAGCACAAAACAAGTGAAACCAAAAAATAAATAGAAGTGGAAATCAAATGGGAACGTCTTATTCTTCAATGTCACGGGTTTTTGTTAATGTTTTATAAGTAATTTTCCCCACTTGATTTTTTCTTTTATAAAAACTCATAGAACAGTGTTTATGATACAGCCATTTAATATATGTACAAATTGTAAAGAATATGTATAAATGTTTTACACAAATATAAGAGCATGTAGAAGCCAACATATAAATAAATTGTCAAAAAAAAAACCTGTACAGTAAGTTCTCAAGCACTTTTTCAAAACACTTTTTGGTGTTTTTGTGTGATTTTTTTTTGGGGGGGGGATCGTTGTTTCTTGTTGCCACCTGCTGAAAAGAGTCCAGGTATGAGTTTTTCCCCAAAACGTATTTCTCCTGACATGAATTAATAATTCTAATTCCTTATCAATGCTCATCTCATGTCCCAGTCACCTGAAGAGCTGTAAGGAAAAATACCGACGCCCAGTGAGTTAGGGTTCTCTAGAGAAATGACCTCCAGGGTGCGCGTGTGCGTTCATTCTTTAAGTGATATTACTCTTCTTGCTACCCTGTAACTTAGTTCTGTGCTGTAAAAATCTGGGGTTACATGATGAGAGAATAAGAAGGGAAAAAACAAAGGTATTTGCTTTATTCACACACAGCCTAAACAAAATAAGGAATATTCGCCGCAGAGTGCTGGTTTCTGTATGTCACATCATAGCTGGTGTTCGTACCCACCTTACTCCACTACCCTCCGCGTTCCCTCGGCCTTCAGCAGGCCTCTCGGTTGGTTGTGGTCCTTCCCCGGGTGGGATGACCCAAACCTCGCTTCTGAAGAGACCGGGCCGTTAGTATTCCTGTTGCTGCAGGTGGCATGGTTTCGTTCTCTTGTATGGCTGAGTGATATTCCTGTGTGTGTGTGTCACCGCTTTATCCCTCTGTCGATGGACATTCAGGTTGCTTCCATGTCTCGGCTTTTGTAATCAGTGCTGCTGTGGACGTCCAGGTGCGTGTATCTTTTCAGATTAGTTTTCTCTGGATATATGCCCAGGAGTGGGGTTGCTGATCATACGGTGACGGGTTTTAGTTTTTCAGGAAGCTCCATGCTGTATGTATTTTCTTCCCACCGGAATTGGAATTGAGTTGTAGTTTTCTGTTGACATTAGCCCCGGGCCTGGGGACATTAAAAGATGCCCTAAGCCATCTCTTTGAACACGCCCCCCTTCCTTTCCTCCCGGGTGGAGGAGAGTCCACTCTCCCCTTGGGCAGTGGCAGCCTCCCAGCTAGCACAGCAGCTCCCTTTTTGCCTCTTGATTCCAAGACACAAGGCCCAAAGTGCCTGAGTGGCTGTGTCAGCTTCCAGTTCAGTGGAATCATTGCTGTGTCTTCAGGTGGGAACATTTCTCCCTTTGGAATTAATACCTATAGACCAGCAGAGCACAGGGTCACAGGGACAGGCATTGATATTTTGTTGGTCACCTGAGGTGACAGTGTAAATTGGTGCAGCTGCTGTGGAGGACAGTCTGGAGCTTATCGTACTGACTGATGTGAAGGCAGACGAAAGACAAATGTCATATGATGTCATTTATATGAGGAACCTAAAAAAAATGATACAAATGAACTTATTTACAAAACAGAAACAGACTCACAGACAGAAAACAAACTTGGAGTTCCCGTTGTGGCTCAGTGGTAACAAATCTGACTAGCATCCATGAGGTTCGGGTTCAATCCCTGGCCTCGCTCAGTGAGGTAAAGATCCGGCGTTGCCGTGAACTGTGGTGTAGGTCGCAGACGCGGCCCAGATCCTGTATTGCTGTGGCTGTGGTGTAGGCCGGCTGCTGCAGCTCCAATTCAACCCCTAGCCTGGGAACCTCCATATGCTGTGGGTGCGGCCCTAAAAAAAAAAAAAAATGTTTTAAAAGAATTGATAAGTAATCACTGGTCAGGCCAGTTTTCCTTGCAAACAAAGTGAGTAGCCAGGTGCACCGCTCCAGGCTCCGCTCTCTGGGAGGATTTCCATCACCTTGTCCTTCCGGGTGTCCAGGGAGGGGCTGTGGTGCTGCCGCTGACCTCTTGGGGGCGGTGTCTGCATACCAGGCAGAACCCTCTGTGAGCCAGGCCCAGTCTTCCTTCCTCTGCGGCTTATCATGGGAGCTCCCTGAGTCCATAGGTGCTGCCGGGGAGGGGGAGAAGGCAGCTTAGCCAGAGTGGGGACCAAGGCATTCAGGCCACTTCCTTGTGTAACGTGAGTCTTCATGACCTGCTTGGGCCGCATCACATATGTACTGCATATGTTGTATTTGATGACGGAGCGCTGCTGTGCACCCGCGACATCGTGGCTGATGGATCAGGAAACACCCAAGTCCTGGTGGGCAGCTCCGGTCACAGGGTGACTTGCTGGTCCCTGGTTAAGCCTTCAGTCTGTCCTCAGGTCCAGTAGGAGGCCAAGAGCTGTTTCTCGAAAGGGGAGGAGCTATCTGCGGAGGATGGCAGGGCTTTGCTGGAAAACCCTAAGGGGCTGTGCTGAGATTCAGCTGCCAAAGGCTCCAGGCAGCAGCCTTTTCTGCCAGTGGTGCTTCAGGTACCGTGGGATCTGCTGGATCACGAGACGTGGGCACCATAGCAGGTCACGTGGCAGCTTGACCTGTGAGGAGCTTTGTATTGTTCTGAGACCCACTCAAAATATTTGACCTCTGGTGACCTGGTCAAGTTGACATGAAATTAACCACACAGTGTCCACCTCCCATATATCCTGATTTCCTTGGTCTAAGAAAGGGGGCCAGGAAAATGAAAAAAGATTCTAAGAAAAGGAGATGACAGGAGATAATCAAAATAATGCTAGATAACAGTGAGCCAGGAAAAATAAAGGGTGTTTGAAAGGAAGTGAAAATGCAGCCACTGGATGTTGATATTTGGAAGATTCTCCTTCAAGTGGCAAAAATGTAGTGGCCTGATGGATACATCATTCTCTATGGGTTCAGACATATATGTGGATAGTTTGGTTTTTAATTATTTATATCAACCTTCAGCTGTCACCAAAGAGCTTTCCTTATTGAATAATTTATCATTTTTAAAAATCTCAACAATGTAAAAACAATAGAAAAGTATCTAGATCAAAGAGGTGATGGCACGGTGGAGGAAAAGTCCAGTCTACTTGTCAGGCGTGTGACACTGGTTGCCCATCCCCGGAGGTGGCGGGTCCAGGATGTCCAGGCTGGGCAGGCATCCGGTCATCGAGAAAGACAGCTCACAGGTGTTGGATGGCACAGAGATGGAGCAAGATCAGCTTCAGTTAATGAGCCCCGCAGCCGGTCAGAGATGGTCTCTGCCCACCGTTCTCGTGCAGCAGGCGACCCCAACCCTCCTCGCCGGGGACACATTAGCAGTGAGCGCTAATTTGAGCAGTGGTGCTTAAGCAGAAGAAAGAAGTACCCATCGAGTCTGGACCAGGGTAAGACACTCGCCAACGAAGAGACAGGCCCGCACAGGCCGTGACGGCTCCTGACTGCCAGGCTCCCTCTTTCGAGGCTGTGCAGGGGTGGTAAGAGCGGGCCCGTGACGCTGCCTTTCCCCCAACTCCTGGTCCCCAGCCTCACTGGAGGGACTTGACAGGTCCTGTCTAAAGGCTGGGAGTCCAAACTGTTAATGGCTCTTATTTAAAGTAGTAAAAGCTCTCAAGTAGCTATTTTTATGGTTGAGTAGTTACTCAGTGGAACTGATAACAACAGTGAGGGAGGGAGGTACTTTTTCTTATGTGTGTTTCTTAATTTTTTCAACCTGTTTGATTTAAAATCCTATTCTCCAAGGAAGTAACAAGAATTTGAATTCCTTTCCCAAAGGTCTCTTGACTCTACCTGGATTTACTGACTGTGCCACGAATGCAGAGTCCTCACAAAAGTAACTGAAAATTACCTGGGCCAATTCTCAGGACTCTGCGGCAACCGTCCTTGGTGGATGAGGTAAGGCCTTCAGGGAGGAAGAGCAGGCATACTTACTGTTCGCTATAAAATGCGCTTTTCCCAGGCTCCGGGGGCCTTGCCTGTCCTAGAACCCACTGCAGGAACAGGTGTCCCTCGGGCGCCCTCTAGTGCCCCTGATGGACTTGCAGGGGGCAGAGGGACTGCTCCTCCCTCCCCCGCACATAAGGGTATAATTGAATTACCCCTTTTTTCTGACTCAGGAGGCTCATTTTCCTGTGGTGTCTGTGAAACACATACAGACTAATGTATTTGCTCGTAAATAGAACAAAATAAAGTCTCAGACCCAGGAGTTCCCATTGTGGCTCAGCAGTAATGAACCTGACTAATATCCATGAGGACTCCAGTTCTATCCCTGGCCTCTCTCAGTGGGTTAAGGATCCAGAGTTGCCATGAGCTGTGGTGTAGGCTGGCAGCTACAGCTCCGATTTGACCCCTAGCCTGGGAACTTACATATGCTGCAGGTGTGGTTCTGAAAGGACAAAAAAAAAAAATTCCCAGACCTAGCAGTTCTGTAAGAAAACATTTTTAAAAAATAATCAAAATGAATAAAGCCACCAAAACATATACACACTAGCATAGACCATAAAAGGGTGAGGAAAACTCACACTCCACCAGCAAACAATGTGAAAGAACCAGGGGAACAAATTGAAGTTTTAGCAAAGCAGAAAGATTTTTTCCCAAGCTTTATTGAGCTATAATTGACACATACTTTGTGTGGGTTTGAGATGGACAGCGTAATGATCTGATGTGTGTACATAATTACCACCGTAAGGCTAGCGAACACACCCGTTTTATGAGACCTAGGCGTTCCCATTGTGGTGCAACAGGATCCGTGGCATCTCTGCAGCACTGAGACACCGGTTCAATCCCCAGCCCAGCACAGTGGGTTAAGGATCTGGCATCACTGCAGCTGCAGCGTAGGTCACAACTGCTGCTCAGATAGCTCTGATCCCTGGCCCAGGAATTCCATATGCCTCTGGGCAGCCAAAAAAGGGGGAAAAAAAGAAACATCTCTCTTCACAGTTTTCAGATACACATAATATGGTTAACACAGAGTCCTCGTACTATACAGGAGGGTGTTTGTTTGAATGCTGGTGACAGTTCAAAGGCCAATGATGGGCCAGCTTGTCTGAAGGCCATTAAGCCTCTGTGGAGAAGATTCTTTGCTTCTGAGTCAAGGGTACGTTCAAAGGTCATTAGGTGGGAACATATGTCCTTATCGAGATCCTGTGAGCTTATTTATTGTTTGCACATTAAATTCAATATCATGTGAATGCACTTTGGTTGGAAAGCCAAAGAGTGAGGCCGGGGACCTTGTTGAAATCGAGCCCGGGTTCTAGAGGCTGGGCCCGCCCTCCCCCGGGCTGAATTGGCAGCTCAAGACTTCTCACTCCAGATGCCTATTTTTTTTTCTTTTTTCTTTTTCTTTTTTTTTTTGGCTGTGCCTGCAGCATGCAGAAGTTCCCCAGCCAGAGTTTGAACCCATGCCGCAGCTAAGGGGCCTTAGCTCGTGGCACCATGGGAGAACTCCTCTTGCTGCCTAATTTAGGTTGTTCTTTAAATCGACTCTGTTCTCCGAGTGACACCCGTATATTTTTGGCGGTCAGATGCTGACGGTGGTTTTCCATTCGGTTTCTTGGCCATCAGGTATGACTAAGGACTGAAGGGGAGAGGGCGGTTAATAATGCGAAGGACAGGCTTGGGCGCGTGCCTGGATCCCGGTCAGGCCGCCCCTCTGTCCAGGTCATCTCGCTCTCAGGCTGCATTCACGTCCCTCCTTCATTTAATGACATTAGCTGCTGTGATCATCGATTCACCCAGACCTCAAGGAGGTGCCAGGTGTTAGCCTCAGAGGACCTCGCTTGGCCCAAGGGACAGCAAGCAGAAGGGCCATGGGGCAGGAAAAGCGGGCCCGATGCGAAGAACTGAAAGGCTGCGAGCAGAAGAGGCGGCTCGGAGTAGCCTGAGCTCTGGCTGGACCTGGCCTTCGCCCACAGGAGACGGTTTTGGGGACCCGAGCCCCAAAGGGGCTGCCTTTCTGAGAAACCCCCAGATGCCTGGGGCAGGATGTCTCCCCACCCTGGCTGGTGGCCCTGTGACTTGTTCTCAGTCCTGTGCCACTCCCGGGAATGTTTGGAATTGACAGTAGCATCACTGTCACCATGTGGTGTCCTCAGGAGCACCATGCAGCCAGGTCTTGTCTCCAGGGGGCTCGCCTGCAGCTCCTGCAGCTCCTGCAGCGCTCCGGAATGCACATTCAGTCCCTCCCCTCTGTCTCACCCCGTCTCTCTTTCTCCCCTCTTCTTGTCTCTCTCCGCTTCTCTCTTTTTCTCTCTCCCCCTTTCTCTGCAGCTCCCTTCTCTCCTGACCTCTGCCCATTTCATCCTAGCCACCTTCCACTCCCTGAACTCTGATCTGTCTCTTCAACTCAGTGAAATCGCCAAACTCTTGTTTGGTTTCCCAATCCCTGCTCTGGCCCAGGAATCTGCATTCAGGCAGGAATCGAGTGCCATCATGGGGCTCACCTGTTTTTCTTCTCTTGGTGATCAAAGTCCTGTGCTGCCTGTTGTCTAACACCTGAACCCATTTTTCTATTTTCTTTTTCTTTTTTTTCTTTTTTTTTTTCCTTTTGCAGCAGCATCCATGGCATATGGAAGTTCCCAAACCAGGGACTGAGTCCAAGCCACAGCTGTGGCAATGCCAGATCCTTAACCCACTGCACCACATTCGGAACTCCAGAACCCACTTTTCGTATGATCTGTTCTTCTCTTTATTTATTTCAGGGGCGGTAACCTGTCCTCTGTCACTCCATCAAGACTGGAAGTGGAAAGCCTATCATATATTTTTAAAATCTGACATGGGGTTAGTTTCCCACCCACAGAGAGCATCTTGGTTCACACGTTCCTCAAAATGTACCTAGATTTTCAGCCGCTTTCCAGCGGTCCCTGCGGCAGACATACCTCCATCATTGTTTGATCGCCGTCTCCCTCTGCGCCCACGATGGGTCATGCTGCCCCACCTCTCTAGAATTAGGCATCACTCTGTGATGTGCTTTGGCCAAAGAAATGAGGCTGGGAACGAACGAGCCCTGCAGGGGGAGGCAGGTCATGGCTGGTGCCACCTCCCCAGCGGTGATATGAAGGGGCTAAGGAGAGCGGCTGGGACCCACAGCAGAATTGCAGGAGTGAGGGAGTTCCGGTTGTGCCTCAGCGGTAACAAACCCAACTAGTATCCATGAGGATGCTGGTTCGATCCCTGACCTCGCTCAGTGGGTTAAGGATCCGGCGTTGCTGTGAACTGTGGTGTAGGTCAAAGACACGTCTCGGATCCGAGTTGCTGTGGCTGTGTTGTAGGCAGCTGCAGCTCTGAAGAAAGAATTTGCAGGAGTGAGAAGGAAAGTCCTGTAGGAGCCACTGAGGCTGAGAGCCGTTTTGCAGCGTGAACACCACCAGTCGGCCCTGCCTGGGGCAGTCCCTCTTTATCGAGCCACAGTAGGAGTTCCCCCGACCCTAGAGGTCTTCAAAAACATGAAGCATGGATGTTTGGAAATACACCATTTGGGAAACGATCAATCCTCTATAAAACCGGAGCAGGAAGGAGGGAAACCCAACAAAAATTTACCAAAGTAGACAAATTGTGTTTTTTGAGCCGGTGTTCTTTTACTGATGCATTTAAATCACTTCCAGATGGATCAATCCATTGTAATTCAGAAGCGTTTAAACTGCCCTTGCTACAAACCTCAACAGAATGGAAATGGAATTAGCATAAACAGTAGGTATTTGTCTACACCGGGAGACATGACCTCAGTGAATTGAAATTTTTCTGTGAGGAGCTCTCTGTCTTGGGTCTCCTCCTTTTACATAGGTTAGCTTTGCATTTTTTCGTGTTGGAGAAAATGCCTTTGAAGTTAAGGTTTATCTCCCAGCCCCCTGTAAGCTCTGCCTCTTGCCCTGAGTTTTATTGAGATGTAATTCACATTTAACCCTGTATGAGTTTAAGTTGCACAGCCAATGACTTGATACATGTGTGCAAAGTGATCACCCCATACATGTAATTAACATCCATCAGCTCACATACATAGTTACAAATGTCTTTTCCTTGTGATGAGAACTTCTAAGGAATACTTTCTTTTCTTTTCCTTTTTTCTTTCTTTTTTTTTTTTTTTTTTTGCCTTTTGTCGTTTTATGGCTGCACCCACAGCATGTGGAGGTTCCCAGGCTAGGGGTCCAATCAGAGCTGTAGCCGCCGGCCTACACCACAGCCACAACAATGCGGGATCCGAGCTGCGTCTGCAACCTACACCACAGCTCACGGCAACACCAAATCCTTAACCCACTGAGCAAGGCCAGGGATCAAACCCGCAACCTCATGGTTCCTAGTCAGATTCGTTAACCACTGTGTCATGACGGGAACTCCTTCTTTTCTTTTTTTAAGGAGGTCCTTTTGATAGCAGCTTCTAACTTGCTTCCAAAAGAGGAATTCTTTACCTTTGGTCCATATTCCACTGGGGTATGTGTGTCAATGAAACATGCGACTATAGGCAAATTATGTGCATATTTTACATTTTTTCTGGGGAAGGGGTTGATACCTTTCATCAGATTCTTTGAGGCATGGATGACTCACTTGAAAGACAAAGTCAGTTTCCTCACCTCACCAGATTTTCGTCTCACATTTCACCAGCCGAGTCCTGTTCTTTTTCTCATAATTGCTTCTCCTTCTCTCCCCTTATTCTTATAATTCAGGAACTGAAGGAATGTCCTGAAAAGGGAAGGCTGAGTCACTTCACACGTGGACGGGGCAGAGTTTCCACTTAGCCGTCCAGGTTCTGGCCGGCCACCTGGGTCAGCGAGCTGAGCCGGACACAGGATTTTAATCCGAGTCACCTCTATGCAAAGTACCGGGGATCTTCGTGCTCAGACCTCGGCGGTAAGTGACAGCAGAGCAAAGAGGGTGGCTCACCCTTTGGCCAGAGGAGGGGAGAGAGCCTGGGGCAAAGGGACAGACTGGCCTTGCCCCAGAGACGCGTCCTTCCTCTCACAGCTGCTGCCCTGTCAGGCTGAGTGTGTAGCTTTAGATTTTTGTATAATGGGTTTGGGGCCGAGCAGGGAAGGTTGTGGCAGAGAGAATGAAAGGAGGGAGAGAGAAAGTTATAAATAGACGCTCACTACTTCCTGGGGACTCCTGGCACTGAGAAGCAGAGAAAGCTTATAACTAACCGAGAGCAAACTTCCAGATATAAACAGAGTGAAAAGAGTCCAGCTGTCTAGTCAATATTATCGTCTGAATAAATGCATACGGACCCCTGTGGTCCACTGGGCCACAGGAGGCAGGAAGCAGGTCAAGCTGAAAATAGCCACTGCGACTGAAGGCCCTCTGTGCCCCCCAGGGGGGCAACTTAGAAGAAGTCCAGTGTGGAGCCTTCTGCTCAGATGTCACAAATACACTGAAAACACGACCTGTGGGAGTTCCCGCTGTGGCATGGTGGGTTAAGAATCTTACAGTGGCAACTCAGTTTGATGCAGAAGCGAGGGTTCAGTCCCCGGCCCGGGAACTTCCAAATGCTGCAGGTGGGGCCATTAAAACAAAAAACAAGATATGGGACATTTTTATAATAAAAAAAATCATGTCTTCATAGAGAATCAAGCAAAATACCTTTTTTTTTTTTCTTTCCGTGCCCTTGGCACGTGGAAGTTCCCTGACCGGGAACTGAACCCGAGCCACAGCAGGGAAGGCACCAGGTCGCCAACGCACTAGGCCACCAGGAATCGTTAGAACGCCTCTTCTACCCTTAAACTCATACAATGTTGCATGTCAATAATACCTCAATAAAACTAGGGGAGAGAAGGCGGTTGGGAAACAAATCTGAAGTACAAAGACAGTGCCTCAGGCACCAAAAACAGCAAAGCGAACCTCAGGTAAAGGGAGACAACCCAGGACAGGGCTCCTCACAGAAAAATGTCAGTCCACCAGGAAGCCACAGATGCAAGGACTCGAGAAACAGCTATGAGCTGGGTGACCTGAGGTGCCAGCAGCTCCCTTACGCTTTTCACTGTGCTCAATGAACTGGGACAGAACCTTCCTTCGTTATCATTTTTGGCCACACCCACCGCATGCATAAATTTCCAGGCCAGGGATCGAACCCGTGCCACAGCTGTAACCAGAGCCACAGCAGTGACAACACCGGATCCTTAACTCGTGCCACCAACAAACTCCTTAGTTAGCATTTTCGTTACATCTCACGTGGATTCGTGTTCAGTTTTCTGGTTAAAATGGTCACATAACTTGATCTGCAAACATGCTGTAATCTTTTCCCGGTGGCCGTCAGCTTTTTCTCTGACTCCACCTTTTTCTTCCACGTTTCCTGCGGAAACATGTCCCCGGGAACACCGACAGCTTAGCCTTCTGTTTCCAGAGCTGTGCTGAAAATTCCAGTGATCTGTGCATTAGTCAGCAGACGAGGAAAACCACCTAAGCCCGCTGAATTTGTCAGCAACCTAGTGGAAAAACGAGTTCTCTCGGATAGATAAAATATGAAAATTAGAATCAGGCAGCGTAGCCAACAGAAAATAAAACAATGGGTGAAAAGATTGGAGACCCGGTGTCTAATGGCAAGTCCTATCAGCGAACAAGTCAGAAATCCTCCCCGTCCTTTCCACTTCACCGTGATTGCCTTGGGAGGAAATACATGGTATAAAGAAAAATTAAAATAATTGTAACTGTCTCTAAGCAGCATTAAGCATTATGCTAAAATAACAAGACAGTCAGGGGCTGGCTGTAATAGACGTGGCCATCTTGTCTGGTAATCCAACCCCAAACCCATTCATCCCCAGCCCCTTTCTCTCTTGTCCATTTCAACTGAAGAGATTGGAAAAGTCTCTTTGGTAGCTAATGGGGGTCATTGATACAGTTCTGAGCAATGAAATATGTTGGGGGCTTTGGGAGAAGCTTTTGCCTTTTTCTTAGAAAAGGGAGAGATACAGCAGACCTAAATTCTTCTCTTCTTTCCACCTTGAGTATCAGTGTGATGCCTGGAACTGAAGCAGCCATTTTGTGATCATGAGACAACAAGCCAACATATTAAAAATGACAGAGGACCTTGCCTTGATCTTTGATGACATTATTGAATTATTACTCCAGCTCTGGAGCACCTACCTTGAGACTTCTTGTTTAAGACTTTTATAGGGAGTTCCCGTCGTGGCGCAGTGGTTAACGAATCCGACTAGGAACCATGAGGTTGCGGGTTTGATCCCTGCCCTTGCTCACTGGGTTAACGATCCGGCGTTGCCGTGAGCTGTGGTGTAGGTTGCAGACGCGGCTCAGATCCTGCGTTGCTGTGGCTGCGGCGCAGGCCAGTGGCCACAGCTCCGATTAGACCCCTAGCCTGGGAACCTCCACATGCCGCGAGTGCGGCCATAAACCCGCGGCCATAAAATGACAAAAGGCAAAAAAAAAAAAAGACTTTTATAGTTGACTTTTCTGTTACTTCCAACCAAACAATTCCTAAGTACCTCTGATACACTGGCTCTAATATGTTATTATTGGAAGATTTAACGACGTTAGTTTTATTCAAAAGGGAATCAACATGCAGACTCTATAATTACACTTTAATTTTTAAAACTAACAATATAAGGCATTCCCATTGTGGTGCAGCAGAAACGAATCTGACTGGGAACCATGAGGTTGCCGGTTCAATCCCTGACCTCGCTTAGTGGTGTTGCTGTGAGCTGTGGTGTAGGTCACAGATGCAGCTTGGATCCTGTGTTGCTGTGGCTGTTGTGCAGGCCGGAAGCTGTAGCTCTGATTTGACCCCTAGCCTGGGAACCTCCATATGCTGCAGGGCGACCCTAAAAAGCAAAAAAAAAAAAAAAAAAAAAGCCCTAACAATATAAGAGAAAATTTGTTAAAGATGTTTATTTTGATCATTTTAAAGCATATGGAAAAGTAGAAACCATAGTTTATTTTACAGGTATGTTTTATTTGTAAAATTTATATTTTATTTTTAATTCCATCAAAAATTATATTTTGAGGGAGTTCCTGTTGTGTCTCAGCGGTAATGAACCCATCTAGTATCCATGAGGATGTGGGTTTGATCCCTGGCCCTGCTCAGCAGGTTAAGGATCTGTCATTGCCGTGAGCTTTGGTGCAGGTCAAAGATGTGGCTTGGATCTGGTGGTGCTGTGGCTGTGGTGTAGGCCAGCAATTGCAGCTCTGATTCAACCCCTGGCCTGCGAATTTCCATGTGGCGTAGATTCGGCCCTAAAAAAAAGAAAAGAAAAAAAAGTTACTCGTTTCTCACACACCCACAGGATGAGGTCTGTCTGCCTCTGCCTGCGTCCCTCTAGGGAGCGGGGCTTACTTCTGCACAGGCGGCCTTTTCAAAAACCAAAAGCTGTAACATACATCTAATTGCTAGAAAGGTCTTTCGGGTAGTGAACCAAAACGTACCTCCTTGTAACATTTGTCTCCACTCTCTGGACTGACAATGTACAGGTCTTATTATTAAACATTCGGCACTTTCTTGGATAGGTCTCGTAACCCACTAAGAAAAGGATTATTTCTGGAGCAGCGTTAAGGATAGAAAGGAAGCAGGCCTCCCCATCCCGAAAAGAGACCCGCTTGTCCTCTTTCGTGTATGGGGCGGGGGGAGCTCGGCAGCCGCGCCTCCGTCCCCCTCTCCCACCCCCATCTCTTTGCCCAGCTCTGTGCAGGATGTGGGGACAGACCTTCCTTGTCAGAGCTTCTTCAGTCTGAACAGCCAGATCCCAGGCAGAGCAGTCGTCGCTCCCCGCAGGTTCTCCCTGAACGTGGCATTGAACCACACATTAGACCAGCAGGCCAGAAAGGCCCCGCCCACCACCTGTGACAGGTGTGCCTTGGCTTGTTCTTCCAGTTGTGATGCTGGGTGGGGCCCGAGGCACACCTGGGTGTGGAGCTCGGTCTTGGCCACAGAAGTGAATAAATTCTCCTGGTCCCCAGGCGCACAGCCGCCTCCACAGACCCGTCTCTCCACCCACCTCACCCCCGGGATCGCTGGCTTTCAGCAGGAGACCGGGAGGAAGGGCAGGCGCCACGGGGGCCCCTGAGCTCCTGCGCACACTCGATGGGGGTTCAGCTGGTGTCTGGGGGGCTCGGGTGCAATCCTCTGAGAGGTCACTGTCTTGGCGTTGAGATGCATCATAAGGAAAGTTGATGAGAGCCTGGCTAGACCCAGTTATCCCGACCTAAGATTCTGAATCCAATTGTGTGTGTGTGTGTGTGTGTGTGTGTGCGCGCGCATAGGTACGGAAATCAGTGCCTCATGCCCCTTGTTTCCAAAAGATAATAATAAGTTTCCAAGCGACCCTTCCTATTAACACTGCCCCACACCCGTCCCACAGCCACGGCTGATGGACCAGAGCGGCTTTCCCAGCGCACTGAGCCAGGTGACCCCAGACCTCACCTGCACTGTGAGGCTTCCCAGCCCAGCGGGACGGATGGTGGCCAAGACACAGCTGTTTCTGTGATGGCCGCGCAGAGCTAGAAGGGAGCTCACTGGCTCTCCCCGCAGCTGGGCAGCCCCGTTCTCCTGGGCTGCGGGCTGCCTGCGAAGGAAAACAGTGACCAGCCTCCCGAATTCTCCAATGACCGTGGCCACTCAGTCTGTCTATTCTGTGATCTGTCTGTCCCTTGAGCAGCGGTATTTTAATCCTAGACTCTGGGAACAAAAGACGAAAGCCTGTGCCCCTGAGATGCCATGGCCTGTGTCTACGTAAGAGGCTCTGACTCCCGGCCAGCTGCACACAGCTGTTCACGCACCCTTTATTCCTTCACTCAGCAAGGACTCTGAACTCCAGACGCTGGGCGTCCATCAGTAACTACACAGATGTGACCCTGAAGGCTGCAGGCCAGCGGGGGGGGACGCTCGTGGTGATAACTAACACCAGTATAGTGCCACTAGGGGCCGGCCACGGTCCCACGCCCTTTCAGTGTACAATATCCTTAATTCTCGCCTGTAAAAGGTGGGGGATCTGAGGCAGCAAGTTCAGTAAATTGCTCAAGGTCGCCCATTGTGGATTGAAACCCAGGCCGGCAGGCTGCAGAGTCCTGCCGCTGAACTCCCACATGACTCTGCGTGCAGGCGACTGAGTAACGCCCAGACGTGTGAGGATTCAGAGGGAATGCTGCCAAGGGGGGAAGAGGCACAGGCGCTAGGGCGGACGTAGGGTTACCAGTATTTGTATTGTTTTCATTGGACCTGTTAGGGGATTCAGACAACTATACCCCCGCAAACCCTCTCGGCATGCCACCCCATTTTAAGCCAAAGTGGTATTTCCTCTTCACGTATGCAGTTCTAACATCAATTCCCAATAAATCAGAAGGGGTTCTAGCCCGAATCTTGTCAATCTCCTTGTGTAGGCTGAAGAAAGCAAGCTGCGAGGAGGAGGCAGCATTTAGCCCCAGCTGGCATTTATTTTTTATGGCCACATCTGCAGCATATGGAGCTTCCCGGGCTAGGGGTCAAATCGGAGCTGCAGTTGCCGGCCTACACGACAGGCACAGCAACACCAGATCTGAGCCGCACTGTGACCTACACCACAGCTCACGGCAATGCTGGCCTCTTAACCCATTGAGTGAGGCCAGATATCAAACCCGCATCCTCACGGGCACTATGTTGGGATCTTAACCTGCTGAGCCGCAACAGGAACTCCCAAGCTAGCATTTATCCCAATGCAGGCTGAGAAGGAGGCAGCCAGAGGACGGCAGTTCACACTGACTCCCGGAGCCAGAGCTGGGCGTGATCACACATGAGGACAGCGTGCCAGGTGAGCGGAGAGTAGAGGGGGAGGACAGCGGGGTAGTGGGGGCACCAAACCCAAGTCCTGCAGGCTGGCTTCAAGTTCATGATGTCTGAGAAGGGCCGTAATGAGGGGGGTGTGGGGCGGAGGGAGGGTCAGACACTAGGGCCCTTTGTACCCTGCTGGGAACCACCAGGACGGAGGGACCGCGGGGATAAGAGAAGGAGCAAAGACCTTGGGAAAGGAAGATGGACGGGGTGCGAGCACGTGGAGGGAAGCAGGGCTGGTCCTCCATCCCTATGGAGGGGGGACGATGGGGGAGCTTCGGTGATGGAAGATGAGTGCCTTCTCCTCTGACAGCTCTACCTTCTCAGGGAAGGATGAGGGCGGGTAAACTGCTGGGAGCAGGCGGCAGAGGAGATGGTTGAAACAATTAGAATGAGCTTAACTCGTAAAGCTGCCCTGGACTTAGAGGCACTTAGGTTCTGAGATCATGAATTTAAAGTTCATGTGGGAATTCCCATGTGGCTCAGCGGTTAAGAACTTGACTAGTATCCATGAGGATGCGGGTTCGATCCCTGGCCTCGCTCAGTGGCTTAAGGACCTGGCGTTGCTGTGAGCTGTGGTGTAGGTCCCATATGCAGCTTGGATCTGGCATTGCTGTGGCTGTGGCGTAGGCCAGAAGCTGCAGCTCCGATTCGACCCCTAGCCTGGGAACCTCCATCTGCGGTGGGTGCAGCCCTAAAAGAAAAAAGATAAAATTCATAGATGGCATAGAACCCTAACTGTGGTCTTGAGATTCCTTTTTCCACCAAAACAAATCAGGGCTTCTTGGAGAAACGAATAATTCCGGGTCTTAGAAGCACAAAAGAGGAGGCTGATGTTGTCACCCCAGATGGCAAAGAGCCCAGAGATCCTTGGGGTCGTGTCGGGAGGAACCTGGAGCCGACTCGAAGACGCTCCCGTTGGCCTAAGAGGAGACATGTTGAGCATCAAAAAGGTTAAGACTGCCCTGGACTGGAACATATCAAATGCATATTAACTCGAATATGAGTTCAGAGTGCAAGTGAAAAAAAAAAAAACTAAACTGATGGGTCACCATTGGAGGATGTTAATGGACCTGTTCACTGTGTTCAAAATTATCAGTTACTTTGAACACTGGTAAATAAAGGAAAAGAACCCTATTCTACCTATTTCGTGTGTTATCATCGGGTAAACAAATAGCAGACGGGAATTTTCTGTTTATAGAACTTTATCTGCCAATGAGGACAGAATGGTAGACGGAACGTAAATGCACTGCAGGGACTATGGCACTGCTGGCCGACGGCCGCTGCAGGACGGAACGGCCGCTGCAGGACGGAGCGACCGCCAGACACGTGCTTCCTGATGAGAAGAATCAGGAGGCAGACTCCGCTGGAGCTTCTGTGTCCAACCACGGAGCTGTATGTCATGCAGAGAGCAAGGGAACGGGCCTCAAGGACACCACAGGGACACTCAGCAAAACCCAGTCTGGGGAGTTCCCATCATGGCTCAGCGGTTAATGAACCCAACTGGTATCCATGAGGATGCAGGTTCGATCCCTGGCCTCACTCAGTGGGTTAAATATCCTGCATTGCCGTGAGCTGTGGTGTAGGTCGCAGTCTTGGCTCGGATCTGGCGTTGCGGTGACTGTGGCTTAGGCCAGTGGCTACAACTCCAATTGGACCCCTAGACTGGGACTCTCCATAAGCCACAGGTGTGGCCCTAAAAAGAGGGAAAAAAAGCAGTCTGGGAGGGCTGCTGGCTATGCAACCTAGTTTTTCAGCAAATAGGTTGCAAAGGGAGAAAAGAAATGGAGGGAGAGACACATTGGTCACACGTAAGCGTTCCTGGTGCAATTCACACCGACTGTGGAAAGTGACGCCATTTACGAGACACTTGGAAACGTGAACACCAACAGGATACCTGATAATATTAAATAATTATTGTTTAGAAAATGACACCAGGCCACGAGGTCATGCATTTTCTCTGGATTCTGAGTTAAGGGACAGAGAGACCACTAAGCAAATTTATGGGAGATTGCAGTCTGGGTAAATAAACACATTAGTTTATTAATGACCTGAGAATATTGGCTTTTAGCTTTAAATGTTCACAGTGTTGCGAATAGCTAATGAAGTATTGCACAGGAAAAGTACTTTGAAAAACTTGGAAGTTTTATTTAAAAATTAGGGCTAGAAATCTTTGAAAGCCAGCCCATCAGTACACATAGAGACTCAATAAAGACATCATTTGTTGATGGGCTGATTTGCCAGTTTATTTATGGCGATCACAGTCTTCTGAATCCATCCCCCTAAAAAAGGGCACCTGGTCTGACAAAATGGTATTTTCTAATTTGTGAATGCATTTAGATGACAACTTTTATTAAGGTATATAGCTTAAGTCATAATTTGTTGTACATTTAATGAATCCCTTTTAAGGAAAGTACAAAGGTACCTGAAACTGACACGAATCCAGAAAATCCTGTGTTATCACCTTAATTATGCTCTGCATGAGTCAGAGCCTTGTTAGAGAATTGTGTCCCGTGTGTGTGCCACACTTTCAGAGGCGGGGAAACTGGGGGACAGTTCAAGTGTAATGAGAGCAATGGGGCACCAGAGGCACGGAGAGTGTCCCAGGAGCCTGGAATATTCCGGGAGAGAAGCCAAGGGGGCTCAGAATCCCTGTCTGTGAGTGCATTGCATGCTTTTAATAACCGGTCGATAACCAGATCTTGGCTACACAGAGGGTCAAGCAAGAAGAAACTGGCTATAAAAAGAGTTACTTGCAGAGTTCCTGTTGTGGCTCAGCCATAATGAACCTGACCAGTATCCATGAGGACATGGGTTCGATCCCTGGCCCCACTCAGTGGGCTAAGGATCCAGCATTGCTGTGGCTGTGGTGTAGGCTGGCAGGTACAGCTCTGATTTGACCCCTAGCCTGGGAACCTCCATGGGTGTGGTCCTGAAAAGCAAAAAAAATAAATATATATTTTTTTAAAAAGATCTACTGCACCCCCTCCCTTGTCCCCAAATTGCTCTCATAAGGGGCAGCCGTGACCTCCACCTGGTGAAACTGCAAGGACCAGACACCGTCCTGCTAGACCCGGGGCAGCCTTTGACATCATTGACCGCCACCTGCTCCTTGGGACGCCGCCTTCCCTTGGATTCCAGGATCTGGCAACTGCTGGCTGTCCCTTCCTCATGGAACCCGCCCTCCTCCCCCTCAGTGCCCCAGATGGGTGCACCTTTGGGCTCAGCCCTCCCCTCTCTTTCGGACCAGCACTCAGCCCTTGGTGAACTCATTCATCCAGCCAAGGTGTGAAACGCCACCGGAATGCTGACGGCCTTCATAGGTACATCTCTGCCCAGACCTCACCCTCGGACTCCAGACTTCCGTATCCCACCCCACCTGGACTTTTAATAGGCATCTGAAAATGCACATGCCCCAAACCACCCACCTGCCCAGCCACCTGCTCCTCCCACAGCTGTCCTTATCTCGGATGGCAGTTCCAACCTGCCAGGAGCTCCCGCCAAAGTCATGGCATCATCTAAACTCCTACCTTTTCCCCTTAGTCCACATCTGCTCAGATGACAGATCCCATTGGCTCGCCCTTCCCGATGGTTTCTCTCCACTCCAAGCCCATCTCCCTGTCCACGTACCACCAGCATCCCGCAGGCGTCACAATCCCTTCCTCTCTCATCTCACTGCCCCCTCAAGTTTCGACTCAGCAGCTAGGACGAGCCAATGAAAACATCATCCGAGCACCTGGCCGCTCTGTTCCCTCACTTAAAAAAGCCGAAGTCCCGGCAGCAGCCCCATCAGATGGGTCCACTGGCCTTCCCAGGTTCCACTCGTGGTTTCAGTGTGAGAGCTGACCTTTTTCTCGAATGGCTCAAGAGCTGTTACTTTCTCCATCTGCTAAGTGTACCAGTGCCCAGGTGACACCCAGCCTATCAAAACAGTGTGTATGCAAGGACTCTGCTTCCTCTGCTGCCGCTGTTGACCGTCTCACCCCCAGCCCGAGGGCAGCCACCTGGAAACCCAGCAGGTGCTTTGCTCATTCAGCCGATTCTCAGAGGTAGGGGACAGCCATTATGGTTCACTGGAGTCTAAGATGCACATTATAACATTGCTGAAATCAGGGCACAGCTAACAATTTAATTAAACAGTTTAATTGGCAGCATTTTTTTTTCTTTTTCAGTGGTACATAAAAGAGTGGTTCATCCTACAGTTAACTGTGTCTTAGAGTCTATAAGCTGTAAAACTCAAATGCTGACACAGATTGTAGGAAAATTTCTTTTTTCTTATTTTGTCCTTTTAGGGCCACCCTGCAGCATATGGAAGTTCCCAGGCCAGGGGCAGAATCGGAGCTACAGCTGCTGGCCTACACCACAGCCACAGCAACACCAGCTCTGAGCCACATCTGCAACCTACGCTGCAGCTCTCGGCAACACCGGATCCTTTGACCCAAGGATCGAACCTGCATCCTCATGGATACTAGTTGGGTTCTTAACCTGCTGACCTACATGGGAACTCCTGTAGGAAAATTTCTAAAACAATATTCAGCATGCCACTGTGCAGAGCTGTAAATTGTGTGATGCTAGGGAAGGCAGGAAAGAGGAGGAGAGAGAAAATTCTAAAAGACTTGGTCTCCTCCCTAAAATCACCCTACCTGATTTGTAATACAGAACCAAGAGAACAGAAGTATAAAAGCACTTTCCAAGCAACACATGGGCAGGTGCGAGCAGAAGTGGCCATCTGCGAACTTGGGGGTACGTAAACACTGTTATCTGGAACCTCAGCATTCCAGGAAGGCTTCCTGGAAGAAGTGAGCTTCGTGTTTAAAAGGAAAGGAAAAGTGGGCCAAAGGCTCCTCTGCTCACTTAATGGGCACGCTCTTCTCTGGAGAAAATAACGTCCCCGTTTTACAGAGAGGGAAACTGGGCAGCAGGGTGAGCATCACACCCGGGGTATTTGCCACGTGACTGGGTTTGTGAGCGAGGGGACAGAAGGCTCCAGGTGATTCAAATCTCTGCCGCTGTTTCCAGTTCCTTTATTCCCTGAACCACCACCTGGGAGGGTGTCCAACAAGGATGGAAAGTCTGGTCGTTCCTGGTCATTCCTGAATGTCTGCAAGGGCTCCACCTGACACCCGGGGCTCTGCTCCTTCTGGAACGCGCCCAAGAGACTATGCACGGACCACAGTCTCTGTGTGAGCAGAATGGGGTGAGAGTGAAGCCAGCTGGGTTTGGGACCAGATGGGAACACCCTGATGGAGGTCCCTGGGGCTACCCATCCACACCCATGACAAGAGAAGGAAATGAAGCCCCAAACCCACCAGAACGGCGACTCCAGGGAAGGCCTCTCCCCTCCCCGCCCTCCTCCAGACCGGTTCTGACATCTCCCTAGAGCCCGGTGCCCAGGGGGGCACTGCTTTGTCTTCCTTAGCTGGGCCGTCGTCCTGGATGGGCCACACAGGGCCGTGGAGGATGCCTGGTTGTGCGCTGGTGTCCCTCAGCCGTGAGCGCACACTGGCTTATTGTAGCACCTGCCGGGAAGTCAAGGAGGGTACAGACTGGCTGGAGTGGGACGAGGGACTGCAAACTGGAGGGAAAGGGCACAGACGGGAGAAGCAAGAGCCCCCCCCCCTCACTCCCACGCTGGCACCTGCCAGCATCTCACATTTGCTCTTGTTACTTTCAGAGAGTTCAGCGCCTCTGGCTCCGCACCCTTCCTCTAAGCTGGCGGGGCAGGTGAGGAAAGCTGCCTCAGAGAAATCAAGGTCACATGGTAAGCGGCAGGTCTAGAGATCGTGGTCTGAGCCCTCTCTGAGACAACACACCTTTGATCCCCTCTAAATTCTGCCCGGTGTGGACAGCGGACCGCAGTACCCTCCGTATAGAAAGCTAGTTAGTAGGAGGCCACCTTTAGTGAAGGCTTCCCACTCGCCAGGGATTCGCCAAGCCCTTTAGGCGAATTAACTCCATCCTCCCCGCAACCTTACGAGGGTAGATGAAGTAGGTACGGTAGGGCAACCGAGGCACACGTGACTCGCCCAGGGTCGCAGGCGGGGACGAGGGAGGGAGGCGCAGCGCCCTGGGAGGGACTGGGGGTAGCCTGGGGCGGGGGGGGGGGGGGGGGGGGGGGGGGGGGGGGGGGGGGGGGGGGGATCGGCGGTTTCCAGCCTCGAAGCGCCGGCCGGGCCCGGGCTGCCCATATAAGGCCGCGGGCGTCCAGTAACGTTTCAGGCGCATTGGGGCGCCCCGCGGACGGCGGCCTCCTCCGCGCCGAGGAATGTGTGGAATCTTCCTCCCTGGCTGCAGCCCACCGCCGCGAGGACTTCCCCTCCGCCGCCCCGGCCGCGATCAGCCCCCGAGCGCGCCCCGGGGCCGCCGGCCGCCCGGCCGCTGGGGGGAGCGCGGCGCCGCGGCGGAGCCGCCCGGGAGGCGGGCAGGCGGCCGCGCGTCCTCACCTGCCCGGGGCGGCGCGCGCGGCCGGGCCGAGGCCGCGGAGGAGGCTGGGGAGGCGGCCGGGAGGAGCCTGCGCTCTGGCCGCGGCGCGGCCGCCAAGTGAAACTCCTGGAAGTGGCGGGAGCGCGGGGAGCCGGCGCCCATGGCCCTGAGCAAAGGGCTGCGGCTGCTCGGGCGGCTGGAGGCCTCGGGGGACAGCAGCGTCCTGCTGGAGGCGCGCGGCCGCGGGGACTGCCTGCTCTTCGAGGCCGGCACGGTGGCCACGCTCGGTGAGTGCGACAGGCGGCGCCGCCCCGAGTTCGGGGCCGGAGCCTCAGGCGCGGGGCCGGCGCCGCGCCCGGGCCCCCCGCCCCGGGAGGATGCGCGCCGGAGAGGGCGCCTGCCTTTGCCGAGGCTGAGACGGGCACCCCCCTTCTCCGAGGTGACCAGTCCCGGGCGGCGCGGAGGCGGCCGAGGCGTGGGGGTCGCACGCGCGGGGTGACGGGTGGCCTGTTTGAATGAAGCGACGCCGGGGACGCCGGGGAGCGCCTCTGGCTGCACCCGGGTGCGCAGGCGGCCCTCGGGTCTGCCCCCTGCGCGCCTGCCTGCCGGAGGGTCTGTTCTTGGAGAGCCGCCGCCGGCCTCTTCTGCCCCGCGCTCCGCGTTACACATTCAGCTCCATCCAAAGGGGTGACTTAGGAGCTGGCCCGACCAAGTGCCCGGCGTTGTTTTTCTTTTGCACTTGTTGATAAAACCGGTGAATGCCTGTTGCTTCGTGAAGGTCGGCTTCACTACAGGAGGGGATGGGGAGGAAAGCGCCGCGACACAGACTCGGAGGAGACGCTGGTGGCACCTTTGCTTCATGTGACTACTTGGCTGAGTAGGGTCAGTACCGCAGAGCATAGAACTTGGAGGCAAATATACCTCCTGGTGACCCTGCGCTGTGGATATTTGGCGTTAGGCGGGTGCCAAGCCGGTGTGCTTCGTCTATGTGCTCCAGGGAGTCTTGACACTGATACTGTGTCAAGGGCTTTAGAGACTAACTCATTTAATTTTCACAATTCTCCTCGAGGGCTGTTATTATCCCCAAATTGCAGAGGAGTAAACAGATCCAAAGAGGCTAAGAAACTCGCTTGCCCCGGGTGACAGCTCTACCAGACTTCCATGTGGCAGTTTCTGTGTTGTCCCTACAATGCTTGACTTCCTGGAGTCACTGCTGCCGGGTGCCTTGTTTTCTGGCTAACATTCGTGAGGAAGGGCTGGTAACGCCAAAGTGAGTGAAACCAAGTGGGATTGTTAGAACTTCAAACTGAACCCTGGAGAGTAGGCTTACAGCTGGTGTCCAGCTGTACCATCTTCCCTGGTTCGCAGCTGAACAAAGCACAGAGGAGGGTCACTTGTCGTTGTGATGGGTGACCGGTGCACTCAGCCCTGCAATGCTTTGTAACTGAATCTAGTCTTTTTTTTTCCCCCACACCGTATGCATCAATTCTTCAATTAGATTCTTCAGTACACATCTTGGGAGGACCAAGATGTCCTTTTATTTCCTCTTCTATTTCAGCTTCCCTAATCATTTCATGAGCATATAGTTATGTGGCTCATTTTCAGTCAGTTGGTTACTAAAATAGCATCTCCAATCTTGTCAGCACCATAAATGTGCAACAAATCATGGATGAAATTATTATCAGATTATTCCAATTTGTGCTCTCCCCCGAAAAGTCCAAGTTTGGTTATGTGCTAAGGTCTCGAAAGAAAAATCACAGAAATTTCCATTCCATTTGAGATGTCTACTTCACACCGTGTTTATCAGAGCTGAGAGATTAATTGCATGGTACAAAACTACTCCTTCATCAAAGAGATGAAAATATCCTTTGGTTGAATTACAGCAACCTTAAGCAAGGTTCATATCTATTTAAGAGTTCCTTTGAAGCCACTGGGATAAAAAGACTTTATCTTTCTCAAAAGTGAAGATCTTTAAGTGATTAACAAAAGTAATAAAGTGTTTACACTCTGTTTGGAAATTAGGTTTGGGTTGAAGTCATGTCTATTATGTTGGTGATTATAATATACTGACTGGGATTTTTTAGATGGCAGCTGTAGCAGTTGGTGCCGTTGCTGGCCCAGAGAAGGATTGTAAGAGCCTTCTGTTACTGGAAAGTTGTTGTCTCAGACTTTTAGAGTATCCCGAACATGTCGTAATTGGACAGGCCGGCTCTGAACTTGAAATTCCCATCTATGTTCCAAAGAAAGGTCTAGCTTTTTGCTTTCCTTTCCTGGATAAGGTTAAGAGTGCTTTCATTTTTTTTTCCCCCCAGAAGGTTGCTGTTGTGTGGGACAGGACACCTGAGGCGGCCGGCATAGCTGGTGGTGGAATTCTGCCCGTTCCATAAGGTTCAAGGCTGGGGGAGCTTTCTTTTCACGTCAGCCGTGGTTTCCTGTGATAGGTCTCCCAGGTTAGGGGTGAGAGGCCAAGCGGACTTAGGTCAAGGGTTTATGCCTGCCAGGGTAGCGTTTTTTTTCCCTGGCCGCCAAGTGGCCCTAAATTCTGTGCAGCTCCGTGGCAGACGCATGCTGCTGCTTTTATGGGGACCTGCAGGAGAGCTTGGTGGGCCCAACAAGCATAAGCACAGCTCTTCAAGGCACATTTTAACCCATAAGGATCATAACTTGAAAAGGCTTTGCACTGAAAGGGCCTCGCCGTTGCTCTTTGATTTCAGACAAAGCTGAGACAGCTTGAATTGGGTTGTGAGTTTAAGGAAACACTCTTGATCCTTGGTTGGTCGATTGCTAGGTCAGCCCTGCTCTTCTTTTTTTTTTTTTAAGACACAGCGCAAATAGCTTTTCTTTTTATTTATTTATTTATTTTTGCTTTTTTAGGGCCGCACCTGTGGCATATGGAGGTTCCCAGGCTAGGGGGTGGAATCGGAGCTGCAGCTGTTAGCCTACTCCACAGCTCACAGCAACACTGGATCCCCGACCCCCTGAGCGAGGTCTGGTATCGAGCCCGCATCCTCATGGATACTAGTCGCATTGGATTCATTTCCACTGCGCCACCACCAGAACTCCTAGCCCTTCTCTTCTGACTTGACCTACGTGGCCCCCTAGCCTGCCAGCGGGAGGGTTGCTGAAGGAATGAATACTCCCGAGTTCCAGCTTCTAAAAGAATTAGGGTGAGACTCTAATGTGGATCGGTGGCAACAGGAATTCCAGAGGCAGAAACGCCAACTGTATTGGCACCAATTTCAAAGTTTTTTTAAATCAAGTTTTCTTGATGCCCTGATTCAACAATAGGAGGCTTCTCAAGTGAGGATAAAAAGCCGGAGCCTGTCACAATTCCCCACTGTCCGGAACCCGCAATTAGCATACAGATGTTCTCTTATTTGCATACTGGGACAAAAAGTACTTGCCATTGTCTCTCTCTCTGTCACTTTTAGACTTAGTGTGGACCGGATAAAGGGAACCGTGCCTGTTGTTCGTGGGTCTCGTCCACTTCAGGCCAGCACCAAGGCTCCAAAGTTCAGTTTTCTCCAAAAAGACTCGCAAGACGGGTGGCCTGCGATGTCCATGCGTTTACACGTGTGTGCAGCCCTGCCCCTCCCGCCCCCAGCCACGCGCGCTGGGATCGGCAGCCGGGAGCAGGGTGGGAGGGAAGTTTGTGGGACTGAAATTGTCAGTGAGTGTCCCCAAGTTACTCTGAGCTTCTAGGGGAAAAGGGCCTGTGTAAACACAGGCCTGGGTTCTCCCAGCTGCTGTGTTTGTACAGAAGCCACAGTGTCACGTTTTGTTTGACTTGGAAATGTGGCCACGGAGCCCAGCAAGGCTCTGTCGGAACTGCTGCCTCGGCCACTTTGTTGGGCTTGGTGGTCCAGGTTTATTTGGTTGGTGACTTGAAGTTTGACCTGCCTGGGGCAGCTGAGAGTCGAACACATCCTCCTGGGTGAAGA
>PVHT020000077.1:2530229-2589756 GCA_004024745.2 Catagonus wagneri | reverse complement strand
TGGTGGCTACAGCTCCGATTAGGCCCCTAGCCTGGGAACCTCCATATGCCACGGGTGCAGCCCTAAAAACACACACACAAAAAAAACAAACAACAACAACAACAACAAAAATTGGCCAAAGTCATACTCAGGAATCCTCAGAAGGAAAAATAGAAATGGCCCGAGCGGTGGAGCAGCACCGCCCATGCTGGATGCGTGGGGGCCGCTCTCTGTCTTGCTTCATTTCTCCTGCCAGCTCTCTCCTGTGAGTCAGGCCTGGAAGTGCCCGGTGACAGACAGCGCAGTCCCTCAGCTGTGCCCTCACACCTGTCCGTGCCCCGAGGCCGAGCCCTCCCCCAGCAGACGTCAGGCTCTCTTGCCTGGCTCCCCGGGTCAGTGCCGTCGGCTCCCGGACAAGCCCAGCTTTGACTTGTCCTCTGGGGGACACACCCGCAAGGGCTCCGGCTCGGTGCCAGGAACACGGGGAGGGCGGGGCTCCCGGCCCGAGGCGGGAACAGGAGCGGTGGCGGGGCCAGGAGTGGCAGGAAGTGGGCTGCGGCTGCCGTGGCCAGAGGTGGGAGCGGGCCGGAGCTCTGGCCCCCGTCCAGAGAGCCAGGGTCGGGGAGGGCAAAACCGGGCCCTGGGGGCCTGCGGGACGGGCTCCAGAGGTGCTGGGCGGGGGCGGGGGCCTCGGAGGGGGGCTCCGCGCACGGAAGGCTAGCCAGGGCGAGTGACGGGGGGAGCCCGGCCTCGGCGCCCCGCCCTTGGAGTCGTACAGCCCGAGGTCGTGTGTGAGAAATAAACTCACCTGCTGGGCCCCCGCAGGTTCCCCAGACACGGTGGACCTTCGGGTCACAGAACACTTGAGCGCGGCCGGTGTCCAGGGGAGCCTCTGGAGAATCCCTGCTGCGAAGTGATGGAGATTCTTTTCTTTCCCGTTTTTTTTTAAGGCCGCATCTTCGGCATATGGAGGTTCGCAGGCTAGGGGTCAAATCTGAGCTGTAGCTACTGGCCAGCCACAGCAACTCAGGTTCTAAGCCGCATCTGCAACCTACACCACAGCTCACGGCAATGCTGGATCCTTAACCCACTACTGAGCAAGGCCAGGGATCGAACCTGAGTCCTCATGGATACTAGTCTGGTATGTTTGCTGAGCCACAATGGGAATGCCTCTTTTTTTTTTTTTTTTGGCTGCCCTGCAGCATATGGAGTTTTCCTGGGCCAGGGATCAGATCGAAGCCACAGCTGCAACCTAAACTGAAGCTGCAGCAACAGCAGATCTTTAACCCACTGCACCGGGCCAGGGATTGAACCTGTGTCCTAGTGCTACAAAGACTCTGCCGATCTCATTGCACCACAGCAGGAACTTCATGTGATGAAGATTCTAAGGCCAAGTTCTGTCCCAGCCCCGGGCTTCTCTGTTTTTGAGACTGGAGCCAGTTCCAGGTACTGAAAGCCTTTGGCTGGAGGGTGCTTTGGAGGAGGCAGGTTACAAATCAATGAAACAGTGAAAATTGGTTCATTTGAAAAGTTTTCTTCTCCCCTTTTGTAAACCGAGTGTGACTATTTTCCGCTTGGGCGGGGCCTCTGTGAATAAGCAGGTGTGTTTAGTTAACCTGCAAGTGCGGGGCAAGGGGCCAAGCCTGTCACAACCTACGCCCCAGATACTGCCCGTGTGTGGAGGTGTGAGTGATAACATGTTATTAATGTTTCTGCTCGGAGCCCAACTTCTGTCGTCTTCCCTGGACCCTGGGCCACCAAGTTTGTCAGAGGTGGGAGGTCCCCAAAGAAGGTGACAGCAGCTGGGGACACCCAGCGCGGGTGAACCAGCTGCTGGAGCCAGACCCCTAAGGAGTCTGACCAAAGAAATATTTCAGAAAAACTCAAGGAAGCTTGAAAAACGAGTTATGGACTGTTACCCGGATTCTGGGTTAAAACAGGGAGTAGGAATCGACTTCGAGGGGGTTGATCAGCTCCCAGCCCCGCCTCCTGGAGCCTGTCCTGTGTCGCGTGCGCCCCACCACCACCACTCTCCCCCAGGCTTGGTGCTCGCTCCCTAGAACGGCCTCCTCCTGGCCCGGGGGCGCTCAGTTCATGGCCGAGGGGCTCTGCCGCTCCGCACCCCCATCCCATCCCCAGCCCAGGCGAGGACAAGCCCGCTAGCTCTGCTGGCCTCTCACTGGCCTCGCCTTCTCGCTGGCGAGTCTCTCCCTCCACCCCCTTCACCCTGCCACACCCTCCCGTCACCAGGTAGGACGCCACCCCGGAAGCTGAGCGTCGGCCGGCCGTGCTTCGCGGCTACCTTCTGGCCTCCTAACCCCTCAGAACCCCTGCTTTTCAGACCTTTCGTCTACGGACCCCAAAGCTTCTTCACTCCCCTCACATCCCCTCTTCCCCCCTCATCCCGCTTAGACTCCCACCCGTGACGACGGCTCCCCTCGTGCCACACTCCCACGCTTCATCGTCCTCTCTCCTCACTTACAGAGTCCCCAGCCCGGAGTCGGCCTTCTCCCCTCTGCGCCCTCATGTTGCCGGACGCGGCCGAAGGGTTCCGGTGCTGTTCGTAGTCTGATTGCACTGGCCTCGTCGGATTTGTCTTCCGCTCCAGGATGACTGCTTGACGTCTTTGCGAGCCTTCGACGCCTTGTCCCTCTCAGCTAAGGATGTCCCTCCCTACTTCACTGAGAGAATGAAAGTAATTAAAAAGAGAATGTTGGCAGGCCCCATCACCTCTTCTGCCTGCCCGAGCTGGCGGCACCGCCTCCCTCTGTTATGTGCCCTGCTGCGGGGCATGACCTCTCTGCTCTGCTCCTACACCTTCCCCCCAGACCTGTCCCCGCTCACCTCTGACGCCTTTGCTCCTCCAGTTTCCCCCTTTCCTCCCTAGCAAGGTGATTGCCACCGTTACAGTAGCAGATGTCGTAGTTCAAGTTTAGACACCCCCGCTCCGCCCCAACCCCCAGCTCCTCCTCTGTTCCGTTCCTCTCCAAGGGTGCTGTCTCGGCTCCTCTTCCTCCTGTTTCCCATGATGCAGTTCCAGCCAGGCTTCGGGGCTCGCCACCACCCTGAGGCCCTTCATCAAGGTCCCGGGAGACTCCCACCTGCCGGGTCCTACACAGGACGCTCCCCCACCAGCAGCATCACCCTGGTGGTCAAACCTCCTTTCTGCGGGCCGCTTCTCCTCCTGTTGTATTCCTGCCTCACTGCTGCTTCCCTCAGCACTCGGAGCAGCACCGGCCACACAGGAAGCCTCTGGAATCCTTGTTGAGTGATGGATGGAAGTTGTGAAAGGGTGTGACTTTCCATTCTCTCTGGCTCCCTCCCTGCATCTCGTGCAGCATTAGAAGGTATATATGGATCACACCACATGGTTCCTAAAGGGGTGCGTGTGCGTGTGCGTACATACATGGAAACAGGGCTCCTCTGAGTGGGGAGCGCTCAGGCAAGGTTGCGGCAGGGCTGGGAGGGCCGTTCAGGTGGAGGAAGGAGCTGCTTCTTCCTGAGAAAGGAGGAAGAGAGGGCAAGACCCGAAGAACGGGCTTGGCTACAGTCAGAGGAGAAGCTGGGCAAGTGGCTGGGAGTGGAACCTCCGGCCCGCGGCCCAGACTGAGGCCCTAATCGGTTAGTCACAGGAAGCAGACTGAGGGGCTGATTGTCTGAGGAAGTGACACATCGGGACTTGCTCCAGGGGGAATCTCTAGGGGGAGGGGGAGAGACCGAGGCGAGAGAGTGAGATCCTTGGTCAGGCTGTGAGCTTTGCCCCGAAGATCTCCACGCCCCCTCCATCTAAGGAGACCTCACGTTTATAGAGAAGGGCGTATTTTTATGCCTGTTCTTGTTCCCTGCTGGGCGGGAGGACCCGGCCACCCTGGCCCTGCCCCACGCTCCGTCCTGAGATGTCAGAACTGCTGACCAAGACTTTGGCCCCCAACGCCTGGCCCCTTCAGACACATAGTCAGCACTGTGTCAGTATTTTTTTTTTTTAATGCTTGGATTCCTTCTTTTGAGGGAAAAAAAAGGCTCAACTATAAAGATTCCGTGTCCAGCCGTCTTGTCCGAGGAGCCAGCCTCCTCCTCCAACCTTGTCACCTCAGCCACCGCTGACCTCAGTGCAGGGAGGGGGCTTTATCCAGCTGCTTATCCAGCTGAGGCAGCAGGAGGCCATGCCTCACCCCCGTCTTCTCTCTGGCTCGGTGGTGCCGCCCGCACAGCCTTGGTGGCCGGCAGTGCATCTGCTCAGGGAGTGTTTTTGGAGTGGCCCTTCCCCGTCCGCCACTGGCTCTTTCATGTGGCTTGGACTTTTTGGAGGGAGAGGTGGTGAGAAGTGCAGGAAAGTTCCTTAGCCAGGCTGACGTGTCTGCCCAGCTGGCTTTCGTCTTGGCTCTCCAGCTTCTGTTTCAGACCCATGTTTTGATTTCCACTCTGCTTAGCAACCCTCCAGCAGCCTCCCACCCAGAGGAAAGCCGTTGTCTTTCTGGAGAGCTGCTTTAGCTCCAAACTGATAACTCCGCAAGGAACAGCCACAAGCCCGGAACAGCCACAAGCCCGGTCCAAGCTGAGCTCCGAATTAGCACATGAAGAAGACATTGACCTTGATCTCGATGATTCTCTCCTCTCGAGACCTGAAATACAAGAGGCTGGTTTAATATCGGGCACAAGAATGCAGCCGCAAATGGCACCTCAGTTCTTGGGCCGTCTGCATTGTTAAACTGACCTGTTTAGGGGCTTTGCTGGAATTTCCTTCAGACGCGTTATTGCGGAAAGTATTAGGAAAGAAAGAGGCACGCGTGGTTGGCTTGATTATGGACCAAGACTGGTTGCCTGCTGACCAGGAACTCAGCCTGCTTGGCCTGGGTTTGAAGGAGCAGAGCAGACTCTGGCTACAAGGTGAGCCCTGCGGCTCCCGCGAGCCCTGCCCCGGCCGTGGGATGTCTGATGACAGAGCTCTGTCGTCCTGGGAACCGGAGTCCCCCGCCAGGTCTGCTCTGCTTTGGGGCAAGCACTGTTTCCCTGCAGCCTCGCAAGTGGAGCCCTTTCTCTTCCATTCCCCTTGGCCCCCTGGACCGGGGGTGGGATTGGTGTCTGCTAGGCTCCACTTTGTCCCCTCCAGGCCATTCTTCCCTCCGCCGTCAGAGCGCTCAGCTTGGACTCTCATGCCCAGCGCCCACCAGAAAGTCTCCGTAGGTTCATTTAAACAGCCAAACTGTCAGCATCGGCTAGGCTTCCAGGATCGGAACCAGGGCCCACCGGGCGGGGGTGGGGGCGCCTGCAGCCTTCCCTGGAGCCATCCTCCAGCTGCCCCGTGAGTCGAACGGCTTCAGGAGGCCCCAGAAGCAGCTCTCTCTCCGGGCATGGATGCTGGGCTGTCTCATTGAAAAGCCTCCCTCCACACAGGATCCAGCATCTGTGGCTGAGCTTCCAGGTTCTCTCAAAGGACAGCTCCATCCTAGAGTCTCCGTGGCCTCCTCCTTGTTCTGGTGACCGTGGTTCCTCCCAGCCCAATGCCTGCTACCAGGCTTCTTATCATAAGCCCTGCAGACTAGTAAACAGATAACAGATAAGCGTTATCAGGTTGCTGGGGAGACGGGACTAGAAAGTTAACCCAGGGTCAGATTCTCTTGCAGGCTCTGTAAACTCTTTGTCCAGGCACAGCAAGGAACCACGCTGCCCTTTGCCCCTCCTTGAACTTGCCTGCTGCATCCTGCCCTCATTCTTGGAAGCTTGGGTGGTGTGTTGAGCCTTCTGATGACCTTTGGCCTTTGGTTCCCGCCCTCCCGCCCTCCAATGAGTGTGTTTTCTACCCTGTCTCCCGGCCACTCCATCCGCCCTCTGCGTCAGGCATCCCACTTTTCATCTTCCACCTTCGTCTTTCCAGCTCGTCCCTCCACTCCAGCTCCAACCGTCTGAACCCCATTGGGACTGCATGCCTCTGAACTGCCACCTCTCCCCCCCTTTTTTTACACACATATACATTCTTTTAAACTTTAATTTTTTATTTTAAAATATCTTTTATTTATTTATTTAATGGCCGCATTCCCCAGCATATGGAAATTCCCCGGGCCAGGGATTGAACCCGCGCCACACAAGCAACCCAAGCCACCACAGTGACAATGCTGGATCCTTAACCCGCAAGGCAACTCTTAACATACACATGCATTCTTTTTCATATTCTTTTCCGTTATGGTTTATCACAGGATGTTGAATATGGTTCCCTGTGCTAAACAGTAGGACCTTGTTGTTTATCCATCCTGTATTTAATAGTTTGCGTCTGCTAATCCCAAACCCCCAACGCTTCCCTCCCCCACTGTCTCCCCCTCCCCCTTGGCAACAACCACAAGTCTGTTCCCTGTGTCTGTGAGTCTGTTTCTGTTTCATAGATAAGTTCATTTGTGTCAATTTTAGATTCTACGTATAGGTAATATCATATGGTATTTGTCTTTCTGACGTATTTCACTTAGTATGATAATCTCTGGTTGCATCCATGTTGCTGAAAATGGCATTATTTCATTCTTTTTATGGCTAACAGTCCATGATATATATGTACCACATCTTCTTTACCCATTCCTCTGTCAGTGGACAATTGTGTTGTTTCCATGTCTTGGCTATTGTGACTAGTGCTGCAGTGAATATAGGGGTGCTTGTATCTTTTTGATACAAGCTCTATGCCCAGGGGTGGGATTGCTGGATGGTGCAGATGGCAACTCTGTTTTTAGTTTTTTGAGGAGCCTCCATGCTGTTCTCCGTAGTGGCTGCACCAGTTTACATTCCCACCGACAGTGCAGGAGGTGAACCTGCCTTCTTCTCCAGCCTCTCCTCCCTCTGTCCCCCCAGCCCTGCCTCTCACTTGCTCAGCGCTACTCACCTGGTGAAGCCACTGTGTAGACCCCGCTCTCCTCCTCTGTACCTGCCTCTGTGCAGCAGAAACTTTCCGGAGACGACCCACCACCACGCTGATAGGTCTCTGCCCCAACTCAGGGTCCCCAGGTCCGGGGGTGCTTTCAGTTTGACTCCTGTATCCCTCCCCACCCCCGACAGCCCTTCCACACGTCCGCCTCCTTGCTCTTAACTGACGGGTTGCTTCTCATTTTCACTGAGAAAACCGAAGCGGGAGGAGAGAGTTTCCGCCCGCCCGCCCACCACCTCTGTCGTGTGTCCTTCACTACTTGCTAGGGACGGACTCTGTGTTCAGGCGGCCCCCATCACACAGGGAGGTCCCCATCACACAGGGGGTCCCCATCACACCAGCGGCCCCCATCACACAGGCGGTCCCCATCAGACAGGCGGCCCCATCACACCCGGCTGCTCTGCCGGGTCCTCTCCCTCCTGCACCAGCAGGTCCGACCCCCCTTGGATCAGGGTTAACGCCCCATCTTAGAGAAACCGCCAGACCCCACTTCCTGTGCCACAGCCTCCTGTTCACACCACGCGTGCACACACACACACGCGCGCGCGCACACACATGCACACACACACACGTGTGCACACACACACGTGTGCACACGTGTGCACGTGCACACACACACATGCACGCACATATACACACACACGCAATTTTCTCTCTTCACAGTCTCCGTTTTTCCTTGCTCTCCATTCAGGCTTTTGTCCCTGAATGTCACTGCTCTCCCCGGCTCACCTGTGCGTAACTAAGGTGACCGGTGCCCAGTCCTGGTGAGACGGGACTCAGAGCGCATCCGACCTCGCCGACCCCTCTTGCCCACCTGAAACCCTCCTCCTGGCTCCCAGCACCACCCGCCGCTGCTTCTCCTCATATCCTTTTGGCCGCTTTTCCTCCGTCTCCCCGACCTTTAAACAGGCTGCTCCCTCCACGTGCTCCCCAGGCGATGCCCCCAGCCTCGTGACCTTCAGTGCCCCGTTTGCTGGGATGCCCGTTCGTATCTTCAGTCTCTGTGTGACTCCAGATGGCACAGCTACGCCCCTGCATCTCCCTCTGACCCGAGCTCCCGGTGCCCTTGTCGTCGCGCTCTGGGGCCCGTCTGACCCAAGCTCCCGGCGCTCCACCCAGACCCGGCCCGGCCGTCTTCACGGCCCGTGGGTGATGACCACGCCATCCTGTAGGTCGTGCAGAAGCGAGGCTTTGGCATCGTCCTTGAACCCTGTGTTTCGCTGGTGTCCCACCTCCTGTCTGTCCACACATCCTTTGGGTTCTCGCTTCAGGATGTAAGCAGATATTTGATGACAGTGAGGAATTATGGGTAACTTTTTAGATGTGATCACGATAACTTGGGTTATATGTTTAAAAAGAACCCTTATCTTTTAGAAATCCTTACTGGGATATTTAGAAGGAGCATAATATAAAGTCTGGGATTTACTTGGAATAATCTTGGGCAGTGGGTCTCACCTGGAGGACTCATTACAACCCAGATTTCTGGGTCTTAAGCCCAGGGTTTCTGATTCAGTGGGACCGGGGTGGGGCCCGCCTCCTGAGACCGACCTGAGGTGTGGGACAGTGGGGCTGGATATGAATGAAATAAGGCTGGGCACGTTGGAAATAGTGCATACGTAGGGTTTATTACACTACTTTTTAAAATGTTTTAAATTATAGTCGATTTACAGTGTTGTGCCAGTTTCTGCTACACAGCAAAGTGACCCCGTCATATATCTGTGCACATTCTTTTTCTCATATTATCTCCCATCAGGTTCTATCCCAAGAGACTGGATTCAGTCCGTGTGCTGTGCAGTGGGATACTCTACTTTTCTTTAGAAGTTTCAATAATTAAAAAAGTGTCAGAGTTCCCGTCATGGCTCAGCGGAAACGAATCTGACTAGCATCCATGAGGACGCAGGTTCGATCCCTGGCCTTGCTCAGTGGGTTAAGGATCCGGCGTTGCCGTGAGCTGTGCTGTAGGTTGCAGGCGTGGCTCGGATCTGGTGTAGCGGTGGCTGTGATGTAGGCCAGTGGCTACAGCTCTGATTCAAACCCTGACCTGGAAACCTCCAAATACTGTGGGTTTAGCCCTAAAAAAAAAAGAGAGAGACAAAAAAAAAAGTGTGTGTGCATGTGTGTGTGTTTCTAGAATTTGACCTCTCCCAGCATCTGCAGTGACACCACCCGGGTCCAAGTATCTCTCGCCGTCATCACTGCAGGGCCTCCTCCCTGGTCTCTGCCTTCCCCCTGCCCCTCTAGGCTCTGTTATCAACAGAGCGACCATAACGATCCCCAGGATGCTGCAGTGCCCCCCTCTCACCCAGGGTGAGACCCCAAATCTTTTTATGACCTAGAAAGCATTTTGCAGTGTGTCCCTGACTCTGTTCCATCAGACACGCTGACCTTGCCGGTCCTGGAACAACCAGGAATACTTCTGCCCCAGGACCTTTGCACGTGCTCTTCTGGGACTGCAGTGCTCCCTGACCCTCCCTGCAGCCGTCTCTCACTTTTCCTTCACCTACATCAAAAGTTGCCCCGCAGTGAGGCCTTGCCAGGCCACACTGTGTAAAATTTCACACACACACACCCGCTTCCTACCCTGCTTTCCTGCTTGCTTTTTCTCCTTAGTTCACATCACTGTCTATTGTGCTATTGATCTTGTCTGTCCCCCTGGGCGGGACACTTGCATGGTTCCTGGCATCGAGTTGGCCCTGTCGTGTGGCTCCCTGCTGGACCACGGGCTGGGACAGTGCCAGCTGCAGTCGGCTCTCAGATGCACGCTCCCTGAATGAGTGGCTGAATCCCAGGCCAAGAGGTGGGTGAGGAAGGGGTTGGGAGAGTAAAGGAGAGACTTTCTCGAAAATCATGGCCAGTGGGGGAGGGGGGAAGTGGGGAGAGCAAAATTCTCACATGGAAAAACCTACCGGAAATGCAGCGGAAGTGTGGACGACAGGAATGTTCTATTTTTGAAGCATTAAGTAGGGAAGGATAGAAGTTGCAAATGGGCAGACTGAGCACAGCCTGCAGAGGTGTGTGCAGCCCACACGGCGCTGAAAATAAATCTGGATTGGTTGCCAGCACTGAAAAATCAGGAATGTCCTATTTCTCTCAAAAAACCGGAGACTTGCTGGCACTGGGCTGGCCTGTCCTCCTGGGGGCAGCTGGTGGGAACGAACCGTGCGCCCCCATTAGAAGGGCGTGTGTCCTGGTCGCCCACGACCCCTTCCAGGAGCTTCATCCATCCGTTAGCTGCCTGGGGCTTGGATTCATGGGCTGTCTTTTGAAGAGCAAAATAGATTTCTTCCTCCTTCGAGCCTAAGTGAGGAAATAGTTATTTGGGGCGGCGGCAGTGCCGGGCAGTTTTGGAACAGGCCGCCTGTGAGTCCAGGCCTCTGGGGGTGTGGGAGGTGGCCCTGAGGGCAGCGAGGGGACCCCTGCATCACTGGGATGGGTCGCATCTTTCTGACACACTGGAGGGAAGAGCCTGGGCAAGGAAGGTACGAGAAAAGGAGAGATGGTTTGCAGGGAGCCTGGGCTTTAAGAGGACTGGCCCAGGAGAGGGTTACCAAGTCATATGGGTTCAGCTGTGTCCCCCAAAAAGCTATGTGGAAGCCCTAACTTCCATTCTCGCCTCAGAACGTGACCTTGCTTAGGAACAGGGTCATGGCAGGTGTAATTAGTTAAGCTGAGATGGGGTCACACTGGAGTAGGGTGCGCTCCAGATCCGGGGTGACGGGTGAGCAGAGAGACACAGAGACACACGGGCAGAGGACGGGCACGTGGCGATGGAGGCAGAGGTTGGAGTGACCCGGCTGCAGGCCGAGCGAGGCCGAGATTGCCGGCTACCACCGTGAGCCAGGCCGAGGCGGGGAGCACCCTGCCCCGGAGGCTTCAGAGGGAGCCTGGCCTGCTGACACCTGCTTCCAGACTTCCAGCTCCAGAACCCAGAGCTGATAGCGTCCTTGTTTTAAGGCACCCGCCTCGTTCACTGTTGGTCTGCTGGGGCCGAGGAAAAGCCTCTTCTCCTAGGACTTTCACGTGCATCGAGGCTGTGACCTGCCGTGAGTTTCCATGGGCGAACGTCCAGGCCGATGGCGTCGAGTATATTGCAGGCGATCAGTCATTTACAGGATTCAAACAGGACAAAGTGGCCTAGTGCTGTTCTGCTTGTTTGTTTTCAAAGTGGGATGAAAAGCCTTTTTTTTTTTTTTTTAATGTGTGTTTGTTTAATGCTCCTGGTGAGAAGGAGACGTGATGTGTGTCCCTGTCCCTGAGGTCCAGCAGGACGAGGCTCAGTTCCGTTTCCACAGCTTCTCCTGCGGTCCCACTCCCGCTTCCGAAGTGTGGCTTCGACCCCGTTTCTTCGGCGGGCGGCTTCCCAGGGCTTCCCGTTTGCAGAGGGGCCCGAACGCACAGAGACCGCCTTGTCTTAGGCTCAGCAGAGTGAGACCCAGATGATACTCCAGGCTCAGTATCGTCAAGGATTCTGTTCGAAGGCTCTGGGATGCGCTGAGGGTCGAGATGTATTTTTCGTCTCAGAATTACTCTCTCACGTTGATCAGCCTGTCCACTGAGATAAGGACCAGTTTCGTTTCTCCTGATTAGACAGGTGACCAGGGCTGCACTGCAGAGGGCGGCTCGCTTCCACCTGGGAGGCTGGGCTTCCACGGTCCCGGCCTGTCCCGGGGCGGCGGGGGCGGGCGGGCTCCCTCGGGAGGGCTCCGTGGGCACATGTTAGGGCCCGTCACCACCCTGGCCAGAGAATGCTCCTCACCTTGGCCTCGTCCTCCTCACGTCACCCCGCGGGCCGCAGGGGGTGGCTTGTATCCTTCTCCAGTGCTCCATTCTATCCATCGCGGTCCCCGGTCGCTCTGAATGTTACCGCACACGGCAGGCGGGGCTTTGCAGGTGTGGTTAAGGGCCTTGACTGGGAGATTGTTCGGGGTTATCTGGGTGCCCCAGGGTTCTCACAACCGTCCCTAACAGGTGGAGGGGGTGCGAGGCAGGAGAGGGAGCGAGAATGAGGTGTGAAGGTGGAAGCGGGGATGGCACTGGGGCGATGGCTGGCTTTGAAGAGGGAAGAGGGGCCGGGAGCCGAGCAATGTCATATTCTAGAAGCTGGAAAAGGCAGGAAATGGATGCTGTCCCGGAGCCTCCAGGAGGAACACCATCCTGTGGACACTTCGGTATTAACCCAGGAAACGCATTTCAGAGACCTGAGACCAGCAGAATGAAAGATCACAAGTTTGTGTGGTTTTGGACCTGGGAGCGCGGGGCTGTTTGTTGCTGCGGCGGTGGAGGGAACCCAGCATCCGCCACCTCCCGCTGCCCTGCATCCCCTGAGGCAGGTGGATGCAGTAGCCAGGGCCACGTGGTCACCACTAGGTCACTCTGCTCCCTGCCCCCAAACCGAATCAGTTAGAAAGAGTCACGTGACTGTTGGAGGAAAAATGTCATGTGTTCAATGGTTTCTTAACCTTTCTGGTGTCACTCCTTTGATATGAAAATTACGGATCCTGGCCTCATAAAAATACACGTAAAATTTGCATCCAATTTTAGAGATTATGCAGCGTCTCCCACAGGCCATCCGCGAAGCTCGGGTCTGCCCCGGCCTTCCTCTTTCTCCCCGGATGGAGGACACCTGTGTGAGATGAACTCACTGAGGCTGCGTGACTGCCTCCACAGGTCGCCCTGATGGGATCTGCCTGGTCCTCATTTGAGGATTCATCCCTGTTGGAGTTTTGTTCTGTGCGGTTCTGAGAAGGGGTCGAAAGGCCCGTCCCGCGTGATAGCCAGCGGCGCCTCCGGCAGGCGTCTGTGGCATCACTGTCAAGCTTAAGGGCTTCTTGTTTCTAACGTCCTTCCCGCTGTCAGTTTTTCTTCTTTAGCCTTTTCGCCAGGCTGGGGTCTTGCGCTGGGTGCTTCCAGGAACTGCTGAAGACCCAGGGGCCTCCAATCTTCACCTGCCAGGCCTCGTATGTTAGCAGGTCCCTGGGGGTGGGTGCGCCCTCGCACCACAAAGCCTCCGTGGACAATACTTAGGACGATCCCCTTCGGGGACCCATGACTGACTGCTGTCTCTGAGCCATCGGCGCTTCCAGAGTGCAAGCTTTTGGTGGGAAGGTCTAAGTGTCTGCAGCCCGGTGATTTGCAGATCCGAAAACCTCCGCGCATATTACTTGGGGCTATTGTCACTGCGTTTTCTTTTCCGAGTGGGTGGGGAGCCGCGTTGGGAGGCTGCAGTGAATGAACTCCAGCAGAAGGCTCAGCTGATGCTGCGTGTGCTCTGTTTCTCCCCCAGCTCCGGAAGAAAAGGAGGTCATTAAAGGCCAGTATGGAAAGCTCACCGACGCTTACGGCTGCCTGGGGGAGCTCAGGTTGCGGTCCGGTGAGTACCTGCCCTGAGGGGCCACCGCTGTCAGATGCTTGTCGCTGGACTTAGAGTGCCCGGCAGAGCCTCTCATCTTAGTTTGGAAAGACTGCAGGGTTTAGGCGTTTTATTTGCACTGCTGTCATCTACAGTGTTTCTTTATTGCACTGAGCCTGCTCCTCCAGGCGGGGAAGGAGGCCAAGGTGAGCCCAGCCTGGTCCTCAGCGGCCAGCGCTGCTTACCACCCTGGGCGCAGAGGAAGCCCGCCTTCACTGTTGCCCACCAGGACCTAGGGTTCTCCAGCCTGGCCGGGGCAGGGGTCCCCCAGGGGTTGGTTGGTTGTTATAAGGGGTCTGGATTCTAGAAGAGGTGGAGGTCAGAGGTCCAAAGCCGCTGGACTTGCTGGATGTGTCTCGAGGGAAAGGGGCTGGGAGGGGGTGTTGTTGGCAAGGGGAGAAAAGCCACCAGCTCCTGACCGTCGGGCGCTGAGGGCGGGCTGTGAGCGAGAGCTGGGGAAAGCGCTCGGGAACTGGGCTGCACCATCTGACCCGAAAAGGCAGAGAACTTACAGGAACAAGCGGCATCTTTGCTCAGTGTGAGATTCAAGGGCCTGAGCCCATTGGCCGGGCTGCCACTGGGGTGGGAGGTCACAGCCTCCACGTGGGGCCACTGGGTCCCCTCTGTGCTCCTGGACCTCCTGGGAGCCCCGCTGCACTTCTGGGGCTGCACCCCCGCTCCCCCACCCCTATTTCCTTCCTCCTCTTTCAGCTGCCTAATTTCCATTGTCCCCACCCAGTGTCTCCGGTGACCTCTGGGGCCAAGGTCAGAGCAGGCTGTGAGTTGACCACACGCAGGCCACGTCCACGCAGCAGCTGTGTTCCTGGGCTGAGGGCTTCTAAAGCCCACGGAATCGCGCTGCTGTTTGCCATTGCTTTTCCGGGTCTTTTCTTAAGTGGGATGATTTTTTTTTCCCCCTGAACTGTGACAATGGCATTGATCTTCCCCAAAGAGTGTTTAGGAAAAACACCCAGGACCCACATGACAAAATGCATCTGTTAACTGTTCTTTGCCAGGGGCTACGCATGCGTTAGCTTCTTTAATCCTAAACACAAGCCAGTGTGATGCCGTATCTTTATCCTCATTTTCTGTAAGGAAACAGACTCAGAAGCTTGAAGTAAGTTGCCTAAGAAGCTTAGCCAGGACTCAAACCTGGATCTGACTGCCTCCAAACGTTTGCTTTTTTTACTGAAGATGTGCTGCCTGCCGACGTTTCTGTAGGTTTTGTAGGTTTTATTCCCCTGCGGTGATTTTTTCCTGAGGTTACGAAAAATTCCCCAATCGTGAGGCTGTGAGGATGACAGCTGCCCTTAGGTGGTTTTCACTCCGTGCCAGGCACTGTTTTAAGTGTTTTAATTTGTTAGCTCAGCCCTCCCAGCAACCTATGAAGTAGGGACAGTTACGGTCAGAAAGCTTAAGAGTTGTAGTTCATCTGTGTGGAGACACATGTTTTTACAACATAACATCTGGGCACTTAGTGGAGTTCCCACTGTGGCGCAGTGGGATCGGTGGTGTTCTGGGGGCTGTGATTTGAGATCAGCTCTAAGCGGGAAGGGTGGCACCCCCCACCCCGGAGCAATATGGTTCGTGCGAACCAGGGTGTCTGCGGGGTCACCCCGGGCGAGGAGTGTGCGGACAGGTGACCGGGTCCTGGAGCGGCTCCGGCCAAGCCCCCCTCCCTGCCTGCAGCCAGTGCCTGTCCTCGCGCCCCTCTGGTCCCCAGGCTCCCATTCCTGGCGTCCACGGGGCTGCGGAGGCTCCCGCCCGAGGTGAGGGTGTGCTTGGCTTTTGCAATGTCAGGAGCTTTGGCCTTTCTCACTCCCTGAAAGTGCCCAGGGGCATGAACGATGGAAATTCTTCGCATGCCCTTTGGTTTCACTGCAGCGTGTTTGGCTTTCGCTTGGTTTTCTTGCCCCCCCCCCCCCCGCAACTGCACCTGCTTTGGTTTTTTTTCCCCCCACCTGTTGAGGCGGTTGGGCAGCTCTGTGTTGCCGTGGAGACAGCCAGCCGGGGGTGGGGTGGAGGCCGGGCGCCCCCCCTTGACTTTTCAGGCTGAAGGTCTTCACACAGAGAGACTCCCCCTCAAGCTCCTAACGTGGGGCAGTTGTTCAATTTCAATCTACCTGAGTGCAAAGAGCCTTTTATGTTAGAAACTGAGAAACATGTACAAATTCGTAGATTTTCATGGAGAGCCCAAAGCCTCTCCTTCCTCTAAAATGCCAGCAGGAAGGGGGTGGAGCCCCCGTGATAAGCCTAGAGTTGGGCTTCCTGACATACACGCAATACAAAGCCTGGAAAGTGAGAGTACAGTGATTATAGGGGATTTAACTCCCTTTTCACCTAAGCTCTCAAGGCCTCCCTGTTTCATAGCCTCGGGGGTTGAAATAATTGAGGTCTGTAATGCACTGTGTCTCCTGGAGTTGTGCAGTGCGCAGCCTTTGAAGCTGTACTTGACACTCAAACCTTCCACCTGACAGCTCTCCTAAATCCTAGCTTTAGCTTCTCAACAAACTGATCTTCTGGGTTCCTTCCATCTTTCCAAGGCTGTTTTGCCACCTCTAAAACCAGGCAAACGGCCTCATTTCTGTCTTCGGTAGTTCTTAAGAGACTTACATAAGAGAATGAGCAGGGTCCTGACCGTGGGTGTTAGGTGGGAGGGGCTTCCTGCAGCGGGGTCTCTGAGAAAACTGGGTGTGGGGCCCAGGCTGAGTGTCTTCGAGCCAGTGACTCCCGGTGGTGTCAGTCTGCACAGGCCAGCCAAGGGCTGACCTGCAGAATAGAAGGTCTCTGCAGAGGGAGGGTTGACAGTTTTATTAGTCTTTTGAGATCCGGGGACTGCAATGTGCTCTAGCAAGTCTCGAAAGGGAGTGGCCATCAGTCTTGGAATAACGTACTTGAGTATTAAACCCAGCGGTGGGCGGTCATTAGTGACATCCGACTCTCTGGGGGAGAGTCCCTGCTAGTTCCTGTTGGCTGCTTTCCATGGTGTGAATGCACCCACCAGGGCTGATTTCAGGCCAGTGTGGAACTGGGGTGTGATGGGCTCAGTTGGATCTCAGGACCTGGTGAAAGCCATCTGCTCTAGGCAGGGAAGGTGAAAGAGGGGCTTGACATGAGCCACGTGGATACAGGTAATTAGGATTCTGAGCTTGCTGGTGTGCGGCTGGGGGCTTGGGGATCCTCGGGCCACAGCCCCTGACTTCACAGGTGGGGAAGCCTAGGCTCCCTAAGTCCTCTGTTTATGGACCCGAGAGTGCCTTGAACGTGCAGATGGGCAGGTCAGATGGTCTGTAGGCACCAGGATTGAGATCCATACGAGCCCGGCTGAGCAAGTAAAGAAATTCCAACCAGAACTCACCCGGCTTTGTCCCTGAACGAACCCTTGTGTCTGCCTGTGACTCATCGTGACCCCAGCGCCAGCCCGTCCCAGCCGGATGACAAAGGGCCACAGCTAGATGAGACTTGGGCCCTGTTCCTGCAGGGGTCGCGGTGTCTGTTGGGCAGCTCTGACTTGGAGCTGGGTTTTGAAGATGACCTTCTCGAGGGAGAGGATTTCTAAGTTGATATTGAGGTTTGGGAGGTTTTTCTAAAAATTGTAAAATATAGATAAGACAGAATTTACCTTTTAAACCCATTTTAAGCGTCCAGGTCAGTGGCAAGAAGGACATTCACATTGTTGTGTAACCGTCACCACCATCCCTCTCTGGAATGTTTGTCATCTTCCCCGACTGCAACCCCATCCCCGTTAAACAGATACTGGGGTGGCTGCATTCTGCTGTTCCACCGGCTGGTAGAGGCTGCCTTGGTGCGCACGTGTGACCTCTTCTGGTTCTAGTGTGACTTTTGGCCTCAACCCATTGCTTGCCCTCACCTGACCCAGGCAGGGTCTGGCTTCGGCCAGAGCCCTGGGACCAAAGTGCTGGAGCTGGAAGGGACTTGGAGCCCGTCTGGTGCCCAGAGAGGCTCTGAGACTTGCCCGAGGCCCTGCAGAGCCCGGAGCCCTGTCTTCCGTGGCCAAGGCAAATGTGGGTTTTGTCTTTGCCTTCCTGCAACATCCTAACTGGGTTCAAGCTCCTGACTCAGCCTGACTAATGACTTCCGAGACCCTCCCCCACCCCAAGGCCCAGTTTACTTCTGGGCTGTGAGATAACTGATCCTGCTTTAGTGACAACACAGCTTGGATCCTGTGCTCAAGGTGGCATCCGAGGGGATTTCTCCCGGGGCAGGCGAGTCCCAGTGGCCACACTTTTAGCCCCTGGAGACCCCTCATCCATATGCTGGAAGTCCCATCCGTCTCATCAAGAGAAGCCTTTCCAACAAATCCTTACTTTTTATGATTATTTAGCCAAAATGTTTGTTTACGTTGTTCGACCAGTCGTGTGCTAAAAATCATTGCACTGATAACTCAACCATAGAAAGTCTTTACAAACTTGGAGCTTCAGGATCAAACTGTTGTATAACATGATTGGGCGAAGCACGGAGTGTTACACTGGCTGAAATTCTGTGGGGAAAGTGGACTGAAAATAGGAGTTCACATCCCACCTGGAGATCCTGTGGCTTTAGTGGGTTATGAACCTGACTAGTATCCATGAGGATGTAGGTTCAATCTCTGGCCTTGCTCAGCAGAATTAAGGATCTGGTGTTGCCATGCGCTGCGGTGTAGGTCACAAAGCTCGGATCCGGTGTTACTGGGGCTGTGGTGTAGGCCAGCAGCTGTAGCTCTGATTTGACCTTTAGCCCGGGAACTTCCATATGCTGCAAGTTTGGCCCTGAAAAGCAAAAAAATTAAAAATAAAAAATAAATTAAAAAATGCCATCTTTTAAAGAAGATTTTGTTCATGGATTCCTTTAAACAGTAGATGATGACGAGTGTAAATTGCTGTCTAGATTTCATTGGATACTGGTCAAGAGGCCCACATCAGTTTTATTTTTACATTTCAGTATTTGGCATATGTAGGAAAATCTATTACTTACAACCATTTACACTCATGACGAAAACTTCTGGTGTCAACTTGAAAATGAGCAAGGGGCGCCTCCGTCAACCTCTCAGAGAGCTAGCGCCCGAAGTGGTGGAGGCCTCCTGGACCCTGGGGATCGATGGAATCTGGGTCGGGGCGAGACCCACGTTTGCATCTTGGGTCCAACACAGACCAGCCATGCGCGCACTGGGCAGGTGATTCAGCCCCTCGGGGACCGTCCCTCATGTGCCAGAGGTGGCCCCGTTAGGCCGGTGGGCCATCCTTCCTCAAGGACATGGCTAGTCTGGAACCAGCCTGGCCTGAGTAACTAGCCCGAGGGGGAGGGTGGGATAGCCAGGAAGTGGGTTCGAATCCCAGCGCCCCTCCTGCCACCTTGGGCAGGTTACTTAACCTCTCTGTGCCTCTGTCTTCCTTCCTGTAAAATGGGGCCGAAGGTGAGGGTGCCAAGAGGAAGTTGGGGAACCACGCCCGGCACAGGGCAAGCGTCCCCTGAGGACTGACTGTCGCTAAACATCTGCTTGCAGTGCGCTCCCGCGCCGTAGCCTCCTGGAGCCCCTCGTCCCAGGACTCTGGAGCCTCAGCGGTGGCGCTCCCTTCCCCTTGTTCTCGTTTACTGCAAGAGCCTTTTCGTGCCGGCGCCACCCCCGGCCCCGGCCCCCGGGGCGCTGCCCTGCACAGGAAGTGCCTGCTGTCTTCGGAGCAGCCTGGGACTCCTGCCAGGGACGCGGCCCCCCACGCAGAGGCTGTGGAGGAAGTGGTGCTAGAAGCTTCACGACTCAGATGGGGAGAGGCAGAGCAGAATTTTCCATGCCTCCCCTTGAACCCAGAGTCTCATCTGGGGCTTGCAGCCTGGACCAGGGGGCCATCCTCTGGCCACTGCAAGGGGCAGCTCTTGAATCCTGCTTCTGCCTGTGCCGAGCCCATCAGGGGCTGCGGATGGGGCCAGGGCGTTGGTTCTGGCGTGGCTGGGGGAATATTTGCATTTGTGAGGCTGAAATGTGTGAGGCTGAAACCCCACATAAACCCCACCTGTCTTCCAGCAATGAGGCCTGTTACTCCTTGAGAAACGCAGCCCCCGACACCTGTCACTCTCCACAGCATCGCTGCTTAATTCTTTTTTTTTTTTTGTCTTTTTAGGGCTGCACACATGGCATCTTTTTTTTCTTTTTTCTTTCTCTCCTCTTTTTTTCTTTTTTCAGGCTGCATTTGCAGCATATAGAAGCTCCCAGGCTAAGGGTCGACTCGGAGCTGCAGGTGCCAGCCTCCACCACAGCCACAGCAGTGCAGGATCCAAGCTGCCTCTGTGACCTACACGACAGCTTGTGGCAATGCTGGATCCTGAACCCACTGAGCGAGGCCAGGGATCGAACCCACATCCTCGTGGATACTAGTTGGGTGTGTAAACTGCTGAGGCACAATGGGAACTCCTTAACTTTTTTTTTAATTAAAGTACAGTTGATTTACAATGTTGTGCCAATTTCTGCTGTGCAACAACATATATATACACACGCACACACATTTTCTCCCGTAGTGTCTTCCATCATGTTCTGTCTCAAGAGATTGGACACAGTTCCCTTTGCCCTACAGTAGGAGCCTTATTCTTACATTGTTTTTTTTTCTTAATGGATTTTATTTCAATTACAGGTGTACATAAATCATCACAAGTCAATTTTACAGATTTTGTATCCCAAACCCACAGTGCATCCCCCCACCCCCCAGATTGTCTTATTTGAAAAACCAAGGTTTTCCAAAGTCTGTGTCATTCTCTGTTCTGCAAAAATGTTCATTGTGTCTTTTTAGTTTCCACATGTTAGCGGTAGCATTGGGTGTTGCTGTCTAATTGTCTGACTGGTTTCACTTCGCATGATAATTTCTAGGTCCATCCATGTTGCTATAAATGTTGGTAATTCGTTCCTTTTAATGGCTGAGTTACATTGTTTTAAAACGGTTTCCTGCTCATCTGCCTGGAGAAGTGGGACACCGGCAGGTGTGGTCGCCCCCCGCCCCCACAGGCCTGATAGGAGTGCTGACCTGTTTATTGAAGGAAGGGATCTTTAATGAAAACCAGCCGCTCCCCGGCCCCCAGCAGCACTCTGCCTAAGTGTGAGGAGCGGTCGGGGCAGGTGAGCAGTGGAATCGGCAGCCGCAGGGGCCTGTCAGGGTGTCCGGAGACCCAAAGCGCTGACCGCCGTGGCTCCAGATGCTGACAGCTGGCCACGGGGGCCAGATCTCGCTGAGAACGGTCCTTAAACCTCCGCAGGGAGAGAGGCTTGTCCCCTGGACTAGAACCGCATCATTCCCTAAGGGGCGGTCACCCAGGTTACCGTCTCCTGGGCCATCTCCCGAAGCAGAGGACCGTGTGGTGTTGTCTCCACTGTCCCCAGGGAGGAGTGTTGCAGTGCAACCCAACCCACGCAGCAGGCGTCTGTGCGCCTGGGCCGTGGAACCCAGAACGGCCGCAGACGGCCCGGGCCGCCTCCTTCTCCTGTCCCAGGGCCCGCAGTGGTTGGCGGGACCTTTCTCAGGGGGCGGGGAGGATCGAGTGCTCTCTTGTTGGCTTCTTTAGGAAGTGTTCCTTAAGCACTTGCTGTCTGCAGTGCTGGGCTGCCAGGACATGCCGATCAAGCGGAGCCCTGCCCCTGAGGACCCCCCAGTCTCCTGGGGGACACGTGCAGGGAAGGGGTTATTAGCTTTGTGTGTGACGGATGCTGTTGGCACTGAGAAGGGGCACCCAGCAGTGTCTCGGGAGAGCAGGGAGGGCTTCCTGGAGGAGGTGCTGCTGACTAGATCCCAGAAGGGTGGGGAAGAGCTCTGGGAAGGTGGTGGGCGGAGGCCCCGGGGAGGGGGCTGTGGAAGGCCTGGCTGGCAGAGGCCCAGGGGTACAAGGGTGCGTTTGCGGAGCTGCAGAGACGGCCCGGGAGAGCTGCCGGACCCTGGGTGCCGTGTGTGGGGAGGGACAGCTTCAGGTGGGAGGTGCTTGGGGGAGTTCCCCCTTCAGCGCTGTGGGTAAGTAGGAGCCTGGAAGGATTTCAGCGGAGGAGGGAGGCCTGCGATCGGACAGAGAGGAGAGTTCCCTCTGGTGCCGGAGCTTGGAGGACTGAGTTGGGGACTTTGAGTCAGGCGGCCGCTGAGGACTCAGGAGGAGGTGGATTCGAGTGGCTTGGGCGGCCGGTCAGGGGCCAGGTGGGGCTGGGAAGGCTGCAGGCAGGACCCGCAGACTCTAGAGGCAGCAGGACCACCTGGGCTTGTCTAGCGCGGGCCGCTGGCCCAGCCCCTGAGGTCTGGGTGGGACCAAGAATTTGCATCTCTAACCGGATCCAGGTGCACTGCTGCTGCTGCTGCTGCTGCTGGTCAAGGGCCCAGCTCTGGAACCACAGCGCCGGCTTCGGGCTCGGGGGCCAGGGCGGATCCCCGAGCCGCATTCAGGCAGCGAGCGGCCGGGACGGGAGGGAGACAGCCGGACGCGGCGTGCTTGCAGCTGGAAGCCGGGCTGCCGTCCACCTGCGTTGCCGCTGGCTGCTCTGCTGCCTGTGATCCTCAGCCCCGTGTCTGCTTCCGTTCCAGGTGGCACCTTTCTGAGCTTCCTGGTCTTGGTGACAGGCTGCACGTCTGTGGGCAGGATTCCCGAAGCCGAAATATACAAAATCACCGCCACCGACTTTTACCCGCTCCAGGAAGAGGCCAAGGAGGAGGACCGCCTCGCAGCCTTGAAGAAGATCCTCAACTCAGGGGTCTTCTACTTCTCGTGGCCCAATGACGGCTCCCGCTTCGACCTCACCGTCCGGGCTCAGAAGCAGGGCGATGCCAGCTCCGAGTGGGGGAATTCCTTCTTCTGGTGAGGCCCGCCCCCAGCTCACACGGGGGTGGGGTGGGGTGGGGCAGGATCTGCCGGGCACCTGCATCCTTGACCTCCTCTTTGCGTCCTACCCAGGCGCCTGGGTGCCAGAGAGCTGTGATCCGTGCCGGCCCCCCTCCGCACAATGAGAGGAAAACTAGCCCTGCTCCCGCCCTGGGGTCAGGGAGGTGTTCCGTGTGGTCTGATGTAGACCTAAGAATGAAAATCCTCAAGTAAAGAGCCTGAGTGCCGACACCTTAGTGGTACCTCCTAGATGCCCGGCCTGGGCTGTTGCTGAAATCTCGGCTGCCCCCGGACACTGATGCCAAATAGAAATGCGGAGACAGAGTTGGAGGAAACAGGAAAAGTAGCTTTAATTGCCAGGCACAGGGGAGCACAGCAGGCTAGAGCCTCAAGGACTGTGGCCCCCTGATAGGGGGCAGTGAGGAGTCTGGGGTCTCCGTGCTTGTGGGCAGCATCCAGTCGACTTCTTCCACCCGGTGGGGGCTTCAGCACCTGCCAAACAGCTCCAACGACAGGGCTCAGGTTATTATCTATAGTCTTTGAAGAAGAGCTAACTGAAGGTCCTTGACCTTGTTGAACAGCTAAACTATCGTTATTATGTAATAGTTATTTAATAACTATCACTATTCTGTCTTGCTTGACTGTTCTCACTTTTCTCTGTATTTTCTCACTTCTCTGATTAAATTGATCCTTTGGCTTAGGTTTTTCTTTAGAGAAAAAGGCAGGTGAAGGAAGTGAGTGGGGATCCACTCTGGGAAGGCCTGCCAGAGTGCCGCTCGGTTATAGCGCTCTGTGCGTCCCTGGCCCTTCAGCCACCCTGGTTATCCTCCAGGTACAGCATTTACCGCTGACGTCATACAGCACTCGCCCTCCAGGCTCTGTCCTAAGTTCTGGGCAGGTCACAGCTCGCATAATCCTCATAGCAACCCTAGGAGCAAAGGCTCTGTTATACCCATTTGACAGATGAGGAGACTGAGGCTTGAACAACTGAGGGAGTTTGAACCCGGGCATTCTGGGTCCAGATCCCATGCGGTTAAACACAAGACCAAACAAGCCGCCTCAGCGGAAAAACTGAGTCATCCTGCCAAGGTGACTGCAGCCTGCTGAGGCCCCGGCAAAAGCGGTTGGGTTTCTGTTCATTTAGGGACACCTGGTGCTCCTTCAAGGACTAGCCAGCTGTGGATGATCCTGTAAATATGTAAACGATCGCCCTTTCTGGGCCTTGGGGGTCACGACTCTGACTGGTCCTGTGAAAGAGCAGAGGGCAGTGACTGACACACGGTGGTGCCAGTCGGAAGCACACGGGATGAAACCCTGCTGTAGGAATTGTCCCAGTGAGGGGGTCTTCGGTTCCAGCGCCGGCCTTGGGGGCTACACCGCTGTCCGGCCCCGAGGCAGGATTGTGGAGGATCCTCTGGGCCTTCTTTGTGCCTGCCCCGCCTTTGCCCAGACAGGGGCGGCCATAGATTTCCATCACCAGATAAACGGTCTTTGCTTGGTGCTTCGAACCACTCCCCGCAGGTGAATTCCCGACTTCCTTTTGGAGAAACAGGCTCAGCCAGGTCCTTCCACGGGTCCCGGTGTTCCCTGCCCTTCCCCCATGCGCTTTGGTTCTCTGGTTTTGTTGAATTTTTCGGGCACTAGTGCTCAGACTTTGGTCACGTGAATCCCCCTCTGATCCTGTTAATTGATTCGAATGGAGCAGGTCGGGGCTGGGGCTTGAGGCTCAGTGTTTCTAGCAGGGAGCCGATGGTGACGCCAGTGCTGCTGGTCTGAGGACCACACTCCGGGTAACAGGTCCAGGGGGTGGTGTGTCTGTGCATCACTAGTTCCACTGTGCGGGTGCTTGTGCTCCTGAAGGCAGCCAAGGTCAGGGGTGCAGGGGCTGTGGATTGACAGGGGTCCCTGTCAGCCTACGGGGCCGTTTGCAGCTGGGTGTGATGCAGCTGGGTGACATCTCTGTGTGATGAGCAGAGGCTAGAGGTCTTAGGGGCTACAACATGCCTTGGGTGCCTGAGGAATCCGAATCGCCCTGTTTTGTTATTTGGCCACACCCACAGCACATAGAAGTTCCTGGGCCAGGGAGCAAACCCATGCCACAGCAGCAACCCAAGCCACTGCATCAGCAGTGTCAGGTCCTTAACCCACTGCACCACAGGGAAACTCTTGCATCGCCCTTTGTAAGGGCTCTTTCCAGGCCTCCTTAGGCCAGCTTTGTGGTCGGAGATTTGAGGTAACCCAAGAAGAGTAAGACAGAGCAGAGATTCAGAGTGGAGGCTGGGAGGGGCTTGGGAAGGAGGAGGCCCCAAGAGGCACTAGGCCAGCCTGAGTTAGAAGCCAGCCCTGGAGGCCCCCGGGCCCTCCCCCACTCCGGGGCGTGGTGTTTGGGCTCAGGGTGGCACCCACAGATCTGACCACAACTAAGTCAGCCCCAGCTGTGTGGTCATGGACTTGATTGCCTGAACCCTCCATTTGGGGTGCTGGGTTCGAGGTCTGAACCCACATCTGGAGTCACATGGGGTCAACCCTGAATGTGGCTGGTGGATGAGGGAGAAGGTATGGCCAGCGAAGTCGTTTTTCTGGGCTGGTTACGGTTCCCCACCGATAACTGCTTCCCCGTTCAGTCAAGTCCTGGAAGGAAGCACAAGCTGTTTTCCTTTGCGGATTTGGATTTCTTCCTTTAGGGCTATGAGCCGTCTTCCCACAGCGGGTCAGGCCGGTACTACTACAAATAGGGAGTCGTCTATCCGGCAGTAGGTGCCTTCTCCGGCCCTGGTGATTGACAGCAGCCATAGCTGTGTGGCTAGAACACCCTGGAATATTCTGGAGACCTTCCTCTGAGGCCATGTGCAGATCTGATGTGTTGATTACTAAAGCTGGTTTATCATCCGAATTTTAGAGAGGGATTCAGAAGAGGGAAATGCGTTTTTAGACAGTAATGCTTCACGCCCGGCATTCTTCAGCAGACCAGCCGTGTGGAGTGAGAGCTGTGACCTGGCCCTGCTCCCTGCGGGGCAGCCCTTGGTGCTGTCACCTCAGGGAGGCTGGCCTGAGAGCAGGGAGGGGCTGCTGCTTGCTGCTTGGAGAAGCCGCCTGCCCGGGACCCCAGAGCTCAGGGCCCACTTCTCTAGAAAGGAGCGAGAGCTGCTCTCTTTGAGGAAGGCTCCCAGCAGGCATAGAGCTGCCTTTTTAGAACAAATAGGGCATGTGATCTAGATTAACTCACTGCCCCGTGGTGGTTCCTGCCCCCCCGGGAGCGTGTTGGGGGCCTCAGAACGGCACTGCTCGGGTCCCCTGGGTGAACCATATGGATCCAGGAAGCAGCCTGAGGTCCACGTACCCCCTCTGTGGCCCCATTTCTCAGAGCAGCCACTCACTGCTCAGTAAGCTCCCGTGGGTGCTGGGCGAGTGGGAGACGAGAGGAGGGCGTGGCCGTGCGCAGGTGCAGCTGTCAAGGCAGGGCCTTCAGCAGCAGAGGTTCAGTGTGGAGAGCACACGAGCTCCAGGCTCCATGCTGCCGCTTACTGGCTCCATGACTTTGGGCAAGTTTTTCCCTTCCGGGCCTCAGTTTCTTCACCTGCAAAATGGGGTGAATGATAATACCTCTTGTATAGAGCTGATCCATGCCAAAGCTCTTAGAAGGGTGCACAGTGCCCTTGATAAACACTGGCTCTCACCTCCACAATCATCATCATGGATGCCAGAAACCCAGTACAACCCGCTGGGAGGAGGTACTAGAACTTTCATTAGGTTTTATGTTCGCCTCTTCCTTTTTTATTTTGAATTGCTTTGTAATGCTTTCATTATAGTCACCTTGTGGGATCTGTGTGTAATTTAAATAAGCACGCATGTATTTAATTATTTTTATCACTAGTCATTTTATCATGTATCATTATTCCTTAACCATAAAACAGGATTAGATTTTTACTGATGGGATTTTTGACCGAAAAAAAATGCAGAGGCTACCAGTGTAAGCAGAGGCTCCTCTGCGATTCCGGGAAAGGCCAGTGATTGCCTCACGCCCGGCGCCGGCTTCCATTCACTGCTGTTTGTTAATGCCGGGCAGCCACGTGGGGCGTTGCCTTTTCCTGCCACAGCATCTCCGCGGCCCCGCGTTTTGGGCTGGCTCTAAAGCACGTGAACATCCGGGGCTGCGTGTCCCGGGAGTTCCTGGGGACCGCGCGGGGCGCCTCCCGCTGCCGGCGCCGCGGTCCCCGGAGGAGGTGAGGCGGCCCGAGTCACTGTGGGGCTCCATTCGCAGGAACCAGCTGTTGCACGTGCCCCTGCGGCAGCACCAGGTGAGCTGCTGTGACTGGCTGCTGAAGGTCATCTGCGGCGTGGTGGCCATCCGCACGGTGTACGCCTCGCACAAGCAGGCCAAGGCCTGCCTCATCTCCCGCATCAGCTGCGAGCGCGCCGGCGCTCGCTTCCACACCCGCGGCGTGAACGACGACGGCCACGTGTCCAACTTCGTGGAGACAGAGCAGGTGGGTGCCCGGGCCGGGCCCTGGCCCCTGGCGGTTCCTCTGGGGGGCGGGTGGGGAGGAGGGGGCGTCGTCCGCGGTTGCTGATGAACGTGCCGCGCTCTCCCAGGAGAACGGCTGTGTCGCTGGGGCTCCGTCTGCAAACAGGCCTCTGGTTTGCATGGTCTCTCTTGATTCTCTGCTCATGCTGGGAAGCTGTTACTTACCTGAGATATTTTCAGCTAAAAAGACGTAGGAATTTTTGCTGTGATCACCAAGGGTGGCGGTTATTCAGAGAGCAGCTGACGGATGAACCAATAGGGTTTGAAAATCTTTTGCAGACTAAAGTAGGTACGTAATGGAGGGCTGAGAGAAGGAACAGTGATTTTTCATCTTAAATCACTGAAGCGTCCTTCTAGAAGCAAGTCTTGAGCAGCTGGGCCTTATGAGAGCTCCACGGTAGAGCAGTTGCTTTCAGCTCCGCGGAACAGAACCATCTGCTTAATTTCTCAGTGACTCCCCCCCCCCCGTTCTGTTCTCGTTCCCAGAGATCGTGTCTTACAATTGCTTTATTTTTTTTCCTAACATGCGTTCTGTAGGATAATACCACTGCGTAGACTAACAAGTGGAATAAATCATAAAGGAAAGCCCTCGAAAGGCACAGGTGCGATATTGCTGTGGGTGTCAAGCTGCCAGCAGCCTGTGCTTATTTAGTGGCGCCGCGGCTTTGCATCCCCTTATTACCTGTAGCTGTGAGAGGTGTTTCCTAGCAGGACTTTAGCCAATTTAATTCAGCACAGATTTGAGCACTTGCCTTCGGTGTATGAGCCGCACCTGCCTTAGCTTTCAGAGGACACGGGGTGGGGAGGGGCCTCTCTGGGGTCAGATGCCGGGTGGGAGGACGGCGGTCAGGAGCCTAAAGAGCTGCAGGGGCGCTTCCTTGCCTTCGACTTTTGCTCTCGCTGTCTGCTCTCTTGGACATAGACAGGGCTGGTAAGTAAAAATCTGGTTAAAAATGATAGAGGAATTCCCATCGTGGCTCAGTGGAAATGAGACTAGCATTCATGAGGATGCGGGTTCAATCCCTGACCTCGCTCAGTGGGTTGAGGATCTGGTGTTGCTGTGCGCTGTGGTGTAGGGGGTAGATGAGGCTCAGATCCTGCGTTGCTGTGACTGTGGTGTAGACTACAGCTCTGATTCGACCACTAGCCTGGGAACCTCCATATGCCTCAGGTGCAGCCTTAAAAAGACAAAAAAAAAGAGAGAGAAAATGTGGCCGCCAGATGGAGGCCATTTTCTTTTTTCTTGGTCATATCTGCACGGTGGAAATTACTTTCTGGTATTTTGTGCCCCATGTTCTTTCCCAGAGTTTTTTTTTTTTTCCCCCTTGGCTTTTTAGGGCCGCACTTGCAGCATTTGGAGGTTCCCAGGCTAGGGGTCGAATGCAAGCTGTAGCCACCGGCCTACTCCACAGCCACAGCAGCGCCAGATTTGAGCAAAGTTTGCGACCTACACCACAGCTCTCAGCAGCGCCAGATCTCCAACCCACTGAGCGAGGCCGGGGATCGAACCCATGTCCTCATGGATACTAGTCAGGTTCTTTACCGCTGAGCCACCACGGGAACTCCCCATCCTAGTCTTCGTCCTGGTGTTATGAGTCTTCGAACCACTCACCCCACAGATCTTTACCTGCTGGAGGCTGGGCACTGTGCTGGGAACTGGGGGCCGAGGGTGCAAAGTATATTTGTATGAATCCAGATCCCAGAGCCCCGGACCCTGGTAACTGAGCAGATCAGAGAGGTTTTCACTGGGCAGCCCCGGAGCGAGCCCGTGCAGAGAGAACCTTGCCTGGAGCCCCAGATTTCTGGGTTTCAACTGGTTCTGTTCAAACTGAGGACTCCTCTGTTGTGTCTTTTCAAGTAAGTTACTGGAAAAGCAGCCGCCCTTCTTATCACTGTCTGTTCCCAAAAGGTAAACCATTTTATCTCTGCAAGTGTAAGAAGCTGCCTCCCGGGGCAGCTGTAACAAGCGCCACAAATGGCCGGGGGGCTTTAAACACCTGGAGAGCGTTATCTCACGGCTCCGGGGGCCAGGAGACCCAGATCCAGGCGGAAGTCGTGCCGGGCTCCGTCTGAAGCCTCTGAGAGAGGGCCCTTCTCTTCTCCGCCAGCTTCTGGTGGCCCGGCTGCGGCGCCGTCACGCCAACTTCTCTCTCCGCCTCCATGTGGCGTCTTCTCCGTGTGGGACCCCCTCCCCTTTGCATCAGGACACCAGTCACATTGGAGTCGCAGCCCATCCGGCCCCAGCTGGACCTCCCTCCCTTCCTTCTTTCCTTTCTTTCTGCGGCACCCGCGGCATATGGAAGTTCTCAGGCTAGGGGTTGAACTGGGGCTACAGCTGCCGGCCTACGCCACAGCCACACGCAATCTGAGTGGCATCTGTGACCTTGGCCACAGCTCACGGCAACGCCGGATCCTTAACCCACTGGGTGAAGCCAGAGATCCAACCCTCATCTTCACAGACACTATGTCAGGTTCTTAACCAGCTGAGCCACGTCGGGAACTCCAGGGCCCTTTCGTAACTACTTATATCTGCCACACTGTTCTCTCCAAATAAGGTCACGTTTCCAGGTGCCGGGGTTAGCACTTCAACACACTTGGTGGGGGACCATTCAGTCCATCAAAGGACATAGTCTGATGTTAACAGACGAGGGCTGTGCTTTGAACGCAGTACCCTTAGCGCTGTGAAACACCTCCCGGTTGTCGTGACTTTTCTCATTTTTCTGCAGACTAGCGTTGGGCCTTTGCCCTGGTTGTTTCATCTAAGTGTGCCTGGTGACTTGCGTTTGTTTCCTGCGTGCCCAGTTTACATGCTCAGGCTCGGAGGCAGGGACCTCGTCCCTCCCAGCACCTCCTGGCCAGCCCACCAAGGCCTTAGAGACAGCAGTGGCCTCCCCGGCCCCAGCTCCTGGGCTGCAGCCCCACTGCCGCCTACATTGCCTGCTCCTGCCTCCCTTCTTAGGCTTGGGGAGGGATTTCTTGGCTCTTGCAAACTTTGTAGCCTTCCGAGTTTGTATCCACCCCCTTCTGGCTTGCTCTCTGGATGAGGCCTTGGCCTGGACCTTGCTCCCTTGAGCTGACAGGCAGCCGGATGCCCCCAACTGCTGTCCCACTCGGACTGAGAGGCTGTGACTCAGCCACCCTGCCCCCATGGTGATTTCTTTTTCACAGACACATACGAAAGGAACCCAAAGCGGTTCCTTGTGGAGCTTCAGTCTCCTAACTACGGACCACATGCCGCGTACGGGGGAGAAGGTGACCCCGGGGGCGGGGAGGGGTCGTGTCCCAGAGAGGGTTCTGGGGGTGTCGTCGTTGGCAACACAGAAGCAAATCCTGAGCCCCACGGCCAGGTCTGATTGGGAGCCTGCCAGGTGGGGATGTGGCAAGGAGGGGACAGACCCGCTGGCCCTCGGGGCTGCCTCCCTCAGCCACTGCCCTCCTGCCTGGAGAGGGGTGGAGGGACCGCAGAGCCCGTGAGGTGGGAGCTGCGGGGGGAGAGGCAGGAAGGTGACGTCAAGGAGAGCAGTGGGGGCGTGCGCTTCCTTTGGAAAGCGTCCTACCAAGGGTTGCCCTTGTGATGCCCCCGGGGCCCCCAGGCAGCCGTGATGGGGGCTCGGCCCCTCCCCGAGGCCAGTCCCAGTCGTGTCTGATGCAGGGGCATCACCCCCTTTTTAAAATATGTTTACAGGGTCCGGAGGAGCAGAGCAGGCTAAGGGGAAGCAGCTGTTCCCACAGGCCAGGGAACTCGTGCTGCTCCCACTTGGACAATAAACCGCTTGCTGGTGTTGCGGTCTTGGCTCAGCAGAAACGAATCTGAAAGCATCCATGAGGATGCGGGTTCGATGCCTGGCCTCACTCAGTGGGTTAAGGATCCAGCGTTGCCGTGAGCTGTGGTGTAGGTTGCAGACGCGGCTCAGATCCCGTGTTGCTGCGGCTGTGGTGTAGGCTGGTGGCTGTGGTTCCGATTCGACCCCTAGCCTGGGAAGCTCCATATGCCACAGGTGGGGCCCTAAAAGGGCCAGAAATAAACTGCTTGATCTTCTCTGGAATCAGGTGTTTTCATTTCCAGGTTTTGTAGCCTAGAGGTGATTAGGTTGATCTAAATTTTGCTGTTGTCGTTGTTGTTGTTTTAAAACAAAAATCTTCCTCAAAACGGCATATGAACTTACCAGTGTTCTTGCCAAGAAGCTATGCCTTCCTCCCATCCTGGCCACCCGGAAGGAGGGACTCCTAAGTCCGGGTTTCCAACCTGTGGGGACGCCGAGCTCAGGGACGCGGCCAGGGATGGTGGACGTGCACGAAGTGTGAGGGAGACCGCCTGTGGCTGCATTGAATTTGCCACCTGGGGCCCCCGTGAGCTGAGGGGACCCAGGAGACTTGAGACGTTGCTCCCATCGGCTGGAGGGAAGCCGGCATGCGCCCGGAGCCACGGCTGTGAGCGGCGGGGTCGGGATGGTGTCTGGGGACAGCGAGCGCCCTCCGTGTGCTTTGTCGGTGGCTTTGCTTGTGGGGAAAGAGCAGATGGTGCGTCGGACCCCGAGGCCTTCGAAGCAGAGTGACTCAGCAGACGGAGCGAGGCGCGGTCACTCACGTGTTGCCTCCCTTTAGAGAAATGGCAGCGTCAGAAGCCCCGCGTCTGCACCCGAGGAACGCTGGTCCTGAGCCCTGGCGGGAAGGGGGCTCGGCTGGGGCAGCTGGGCCCCTCTTGTGGTGCCACGGGTCACTTCCGGCCCGTGCGCTCTGCCGAGGGACTGAGACACACCAGGCCTTAGCCATCGGGGAGGGGACGTCCTGTAGCAGATTCTTGAAGCTGGCGGATGGACCGCTGTGCCTCCATCATTGAGACAAGATGGGACGAGATGGAGCAGGCTGGATCCCTGATCTGGGGACGCTCAGTGGGCACCTGGGCTTCTCCCGAGCCAGACTCTGGAAACCAGAAAAGGGAGGTGTTTTCAAACCACCCAGTCCTGCTTTGCCGTTTTTGTTTTGTTTTGTTTTTAAGTAATACACACTGCCTTGCTTTTATGTTTTTCCCTAAGCAGAAACAACAGTCTTGCTCCTCCAAGGCAGGCTGTGTGTGTGTGTGTGTGTGTGTGTGTGTGGATGCGGGCATGGGTGTGTGGTGGATGTGATTGTGTGTGCACACCCCCCCCGCCTGCCCGAAGAAGAAAACGAAAGAGAGCAGATAACTATCTGGCTACTGCCGGTAATGCCAGTGATTAATCCAGGGAGGCTGGGATGTCCTTCCAGGAATGCGGACTTGAGAAAATTGGTTTGCAGACACCTCATGGGAACAGATGGTCAGTAAAAAGCCTTTTCGAGAAAAGTCTGTACCCAGCGGTTGTCTTCCCGCTTCCTCCCTGCCCCTTTCTGGTCTTTGGGTGGCTGCCCCCTCGCTGTGTGAGAGGGGGCACTGGGGTGCCGGGTCGGGGGGCTCCAGCCACACCCCGAGGGGGCCGCCTTCCTGCAGCCCCTCCTGCTCTGCCTTCCACCGCGTCTAGTCCCCTCGCCTTTCCTGGTCCCTGTTCCCACGTCCTGAGCCCCACCCGCCCCTATCCGTCCCCTGGGGAGCCCTGTCCACACCCATGGGGGGCACGCTCCCGGGCTGAAGCGGAGGGTGACTGGGCTTCCGTCGTGCTCCCCTTCTGTGCTGCCCTGGGCACCTGCCCCTCTGGGACCAGGTGACACCTACTCCCTCAAAGGAGGGAACCTGACGCTGGAGGCGGTTGAGAACCCAGGGTCGCCACCGGGCAGGCGGGTGTGGGCAGAGTGCAGGTTGGGGGTGCCCCATGCGCTGCCCTGCCCCCTGCCCCGGGCCCTAGATGCCCTCTGCTGACATTACTTCTGAGAGGTGAGGCTTCGACTCTCCCACTAGTGTTAAAACCCGAGTTCTGAAGTTCCTCTTGTGGCTCAGTGGGTTAAGAACCCAACTAGTATCCGTGAGGATGCGGGCTCCATCCCTGGCCCTATTCAGTGGCTTGAGGACCTGGCGTTGCCAGGAGTTTCGGTGCAGGTCGCAGACGTGGCTCGGATCTGGCTGTGGCTGTGGCTGTGGTGTAGGCTGGCAGCTTGTAGCGCCAATGGGACCCCTAGCCTGGGAACTTCCACACACTGAGGGTGCGGCCCTAAAATAACACACAAACAAACCTGAGTTTTTTGGCCTGGGAGGGAAAGCGCTGTGGTGACCAGGATTGTCCCGTCGTCTTAGGAACAAGGAGGTTCCTGCTGATAGGATGGGGGACAGAACTGGGGCAGTTCGTGTGGGGGGAAGGGTGGAGAAGTTGGGCAACACCTTTCACTCCTGCCCCAGGGGTGGGGTCTGGAGCGCTGGGACTGCCCCCCAGTATTTTCTGAACCTGGTTCAGTGCAAGTTCCAGTTCAAGAAGGGCATGGCCTCATGCTGGAAGTAGTACTTTCAGCACGTGTTAAGGTCAAGGGTAACAGTTCCTGATTGGCTCCTGGGCACTGTTAAGAGGGTTTTTTTTTTTTTGCTTTTTTTCCCTCTTCTACAGCTGTACCCGCGGCATATGGAAGTTCCCGGGACCAGGGGTCAGATCAGAGCTGCAGCTGCAGCCTACAGCATAGCCATGGCATCTCGGGATCCGAGCCACACCTGTGACTTACACAACACCTTGCGGTAATGCCAGATCCTCAACCCACTGAGTGAGGCTAGGGATTGAACCCACATCCTCACAGAGACAATATCATGTCCTTAACCCACTGGGCCACAATGGGAGCTCCAAGAGTTGTTTTTACATAAAGATATTGGCTGTATTGGTTATTTCTCTACCATCTGGATGTGTGTGTGTCGCATAGGCAGCTAGGTTGTGTGCATTTAAATCTAGCTGTCGCAGACAGTACTTTAAACAACCTGCTACTTTCTTCCTCTTTTATCAGTAGAACCATAGAGGGTAACAAATCAGCTTGTAGTCAGTATCTAGAAATGGACCAACTCTTTTTTTTTCTTTTTTTTTTGCAAGGGCCAGGCCCAGGAGGCAAGCGGGAGCACAAAACAAGTGGCTGCACCTGTGGCATACGGAAGTTCCCAGGCCAGGGGTCGAGCCACAGCCACTGAAGAAGCAATGCCGAGTAGTTATGCTGCGAGCCACACGGGAAGTCCAAAATGGACCAACTCTTAACCCGGGTGCGTTTTTCCTTTGAGATTAAAGGCTAGAGCATCAGCCCAGCATCGTAAGTACCAGGCTCGGGTAACTGCTGCAGTCCAGGGAAGCTTCGGGTCTATGTTCAGGTTCCCCACTGCCGAATTACTGATGCATGCGTGATCTGAGGGTGATCTGGCCACGTGGAAAGCTACCCTGTAAGGGAGCAGGCCGGCAAGAGCTGGAAAGGGCCGGCAGCATCGGCCCGGCCGGCCCTGCCAGGCCGGGGTAGAGTTACTCAGATAAAGGGCAGCATCTGATAAGGGCCACCGCCTCCCCTGGTGATGCTCAGCCCTGTACTTTTTGTCCTTTTAGAACTCTCTGGTGCTGCAGCGTCCGTGGGGGCCTGCGGGCAGGTGAGGAGCTGGTACACTCTGAAAGAACCTGGCCTGGGGGTGGGGAGGAGATACGTTCTTTGGCTGGTAAGCGTCGGCCGTGCCTGTGCAGGTGCAGTCACACTGGAAGCTCGTAGAAGCTGTGTGTGTGTGCGCGCGCGCATGTGTGCGTGTACGCTCCGTGGCACGTTTAAGAACACGGTTGCGTAAGGCCAGGAGCAACTACGAGTTCAAGTCGAGTCTTGCATTGTCAAGTGCAGGACCGACGAGTACCGTCAGCTGGGGCTTCAGGCTGCGGCCAGTTCCTTCCATTTCATTTGTCCTTTTCCAGTCCGTCTCTGATACTTCGCCAGTTGACAGGGTGAAAGCTGGGCTCTCAGGCAGGTCTTAGTCAAATCCCAGAGCCCATTCGCTTCTATTCTTGCAAGCGGGTCAGGGGCACCGCTGGGCTTTTCAGCGAGCTCAGTGGGAATTCCTGGCCGGCCACGGCCGGTCCTCGGAGGCTGGTGGGCGGCCAGCAAGCCTGTGAGCGCTGGGCCAGCTTGCGGGTCGGGGGGCAGCTTGCCCAGGGTGGGAGTGGGGCAGAGGGTGCTCAAGGCCGCCACCGACCTGGCTGTGGCCGGTGTCAGGTCTCAGGCAGCCGGATCCCGTTACCCGGCCCCAGGACGTTCGGTTTCATTGAAGAGACCTTTCTCTTCCTGTCTTCTTGCACTGCAGGCAATTTACATGGATGATGGAGTGTCGTCTTTTGTCCAGATCAGAGGCTCCGTTCCGCTGTTTTGGGAGCAGCCAGGGCTTCAGGTAGGTGATAAAAAAGCGCGTCCACACGTGTTCTTCTCCACCTGCTCTTCTCTTCCAGACGGATGTGGGTTATTTATTTTAACCATGTTTCTTTCATGGCACAGTGTCTGGTCTTTTTTCCCAGCCCAGTTGGATTGAGCTGAAATGTCACGGTGTGTGTGTGTGTGTGTGTGTGTGTGTGTGTGTGTGTGTGGAGTGTTGTACACAGACACACATACATTGTGTGTGATTTTCTGATCGCGAGCTAACTGTCGATGCAGGTGAAGTGGGAAGGGCTTTGTCTTTGTGGGTAAATGGACCCCATCGTGTGACTGGGTGCAGTTACCTTCAGTTAGATCCAAGTTCTGTGTATTGAGAATGCGGCCAAAGATATCTTTGGAGAGTTGTGACCCCCACCCCCCACCCCGGCAAACGCTGCAAGGTTTGGGGGGCCCCAGGGGCCGTGCAGCAGGGCTGGCACGGGGAGGTGCCTGTTTCGGGGGCCACGTGAGAACTGCACAGAGCTTTCCTGCGATTTCTAAAAATACACCTTGCCATTCGAAACAGGGCTCTGACTGGTGCCAGAGGTATTTGGCATCTGTCTCCTGGGAAGAGCTCGGGGTGTGGGTCCAAGGACACGTTTGTCATCAGTGGAACGGTCCACTGCCTCATTCAATGCGTTCCTAGCAGCGAGCTTCAAGGCCAAGTGACCTGAGACCCGGGTCGTCCCCCTTGGCCGGAGGGAACACTGGTGCACTCAGAAGACCCCTGTGCCCAGGCCCCCATCACTTCGGCTCTTCTTCCCCAGAGCTGTGTGTGACGGTGGCTGGGTCCTCAGCCAGTGACCGAGGAGGCTCAGGGCCGTCTGCCAGGTTCTCAGGACTGTGACACCCTGGGTCTCACCCGCCCTTGACTTGACCCAGCTTCGGCCGCGGGCACTTTGTCCTCACGGCTGTCATCGTGCTGCAGCTGGCCGCCGTGGAAAAGAACCGTGTCCACCCTTGGGTGAGGCCGATGGAGGAGTGTCTCACTTGGGCCCTGAGTTCTGTGGGGGAAAAAAAAAAGCGTTATTAACACTCACTTTTTCCAGTAGAAAGGAACCACTAAGACGAATGAGGCAGCTGGAGGCATTAAGTGGCAGCACAGAGAAGCGCTCCCCAGAATGGAGAATTCCTCTGAAGTGCGTCCGCTAAGAGCTTTGTCTTTATCTTTTTGCCTTTATGTGGAGCCACACCCGCGGCATATGGAGGTTCCCAGGCTAGGGGTCTAACAGGAGCTGTAGCTGCCGGCCTTCGCCACAGCCACAGCAACGCGGGTTCCGAGCCTCATCTGCAACCTACACCACAGCTCACAGCAACGCCGGATCCTTAACCCACTGAGCCAGGCCAGGGATCGAACCTGCGACCTCATGGTTCTTAGTCGGATTCGAACAGCCCTGGTGAGATGTAATTTATGTACCCAAGCCTCACCCACTTGAAGTGTGCAATTCAGCGGTTTTTAGTGCCTGGACGGAGCTGTGTGGCCACCACCATGGTCTTCACTTTAGAGCGCTTTCGTCGCCACCAAGAAAACGCTGCGCCCATCCGTGGTCACTCTCCCCGAGGCCTGGGCGACTGGTTATCCACTTTCTGTCTCTATAATTTTCCTGTTCTGGACATTCTAAAAGGGGTTTTAAAACTTGATTTTCTTTAGGTTTGGAGTTTTCCTTCAATTTGTGTGAAAAAAGAAAACAACACCCTGACCCGGGGCATGGTCATGATAGAGTCTTAGAATTTGGGAAGGGCCCTTTGAAATTCATCTGTTTCAAACTCTCACCCAGTTGGAGGGTCGGTCTTCCAGGTTCGAGGCCATGATTGTGATGGTGCTTGCATGAAGCTCCTGGGCTTACCAGCCACGTGGCAGAAAGAATCAAGGTCACAAGGCAGCTCATCATGTGATTCAGAGCATAAATAGTCTGACGTCATAGGCACCTGGATTCCGGTTAAAGTTCTGGCTCTCTTCCTTTGAAACCATATATTTTTGAGAAGTTCTTGTCTCAGGCAAAGTTCTTATTTCAAAAAAGAAACTCTTGGAGTTCCTGTTGTGGCACAGCGGAAACAAATCCGACTAGGAACCATGAGGTTGCAGGTTCGATCCCTGGCCTCGCTCAGTAGATTAAGGATCCGGTGCTGCCGTGAGCTGTGGTATAGGTTGCAGACGCGGCTCAGATCCTGCGTGGCTGTGGCGTAGGCCGGCAGCTGTAGCTCAGACTGGTCCCCCAGCCTGGGAACCTCCACTTGCTGTGAGTGCGGCCCTAAAAAAAAAAAAAAGACAAAAGACAAAAAAGAAATCTTACCTCAAAAAAAAAAAAGTTGAAAAATTTTTATCTTGGCTAAGCCTTCCTTTATTCTTCTGTGACGTGGGATAGATAATACCAATCTCCTACGGAGAGGATTAAATTTCATAATATGTACTAGAATTTAGCACAGTATCTAAAAAGTACCAGAAAATGGTACCCGTTAATGTTATTAATGTAAATTATAGCATCTAAGAGGTAAAAAAACACCAGTGGCATTAGAAGTATGGCTGTTGGCTTCCGCAGAGCAAGACTTTCTTGCAAAGTCCCCATGAGGACACTGAGGTGTAGCGACAGTGTCCTTGGTTCACGTGCAGCATGAGGACCAGGCTGTCCCATCTCCCGGCCTCATACGCACCCTGGGGGAAGCCACCTATCTGTCCCACAGACGCTCATCAAGCATGCGGTTCATGTAGGCACCTGACACCAGGTGTTGCCTCTGCCTTGGGGAGGAGGTGGGGTGGGTGTCTGAACTGACCTGGAGGGATTGGGTGGCATCTCCCAGGCCAGGATGGGCCATGAGATGCAAATGTTGTAACCCATGTGATCAGCGCACGTCCAGGGAACTGTGCTGGCTCGGCCGCGTGCAGTCCTAGGCCTGGGGGCAGGGTTCGTGGGGAAGTGAGTCTGGGTTGGCCGGCCAGACCCAGATGAACATGGGCTTTGTATGTTACACTACGGAGTCTGAGTTTTACCCCAGTGGTACCCAAACTGCTCACATTAAAGCCGCCTGGGCAGGAGTTCCCGTCGTGGCTCGGTGGAAACGAACCCGACTAGCATCCATAAGGATGTGGGTTCAATCCCTGGCCTTGCTCAGTGGGTTAAGGGTCCAGCATGGCTGTGAGCTATGGTGTAGGCTGGCAGCTGCAGCCATGATTTGACCCCTAGCCTGAGAACTTCCATATGCCAGGGGTATGACCCTAACAGTCCAAAAAAAAAAAAAGGTTATGCTGGCAAACCAGTTTTCTTTAGGGCCAGGAGGGAGAGGTTTTGGTTTGTAGCGCTTGCCCATTTCGGTGGTGTAAATACTTCCATCATGGCGGATTTCAAGCCACCAACTTGACATGGTTGAACGTGGAGCTGGGCTGGAAAGAGGAAGGCATGCAGTGGCTTGTGGGCTGGAAGGATTGGGCTTTGCACACCCCAGACGCCACACTGACGGGCTTTGAGGGGCAGGGAGGCGTGATGAGACATATGTAGGCTTTAGTTTGGGAGAAGAAGATGGAAGGTGAAGACACAAGGCGGAACGGTTGCAAGGATCCGGGTCAGAGATGCTGGCAGCTTAATTGGGGGACGGGCAGGGAGCAGTGCAGAGATGCTCTTTGTGACGTGGGGACCTTCTCTGTGTCGGCTCACTCAGCCAGGTGTTCTTGAGACTTTGCTTGTTCTCCCAGCCACTCCCTCAGCCTCAGCCTGTGGTCTTGAGGATTGAACCTGACTTTAGGGACCAGATAGGAATGACTGGCTGCGTGTCCGCCTGGCTGGGGAGGGGGAGAGAGACTGCGCACGTCGGCGCCTGTGGACGGGGCCAGCAGTGGTTTCATTACAGCCCCAACGAGAGCTGCTTCTCAAGGCTCTGACGCACAGTGGCCCTGGGACTAGGTGACACCGGAGAAGAGAGATTCAGGTCGGTGTCAGAGCCAGTAGGGGTGGAGGCAGGGCCCAGGGTGGGGAGGTGGGACATGAGGCCTATGGCAGCGACTGAAGGGTGATGGAGGGAGGTGGCCAGAGAGCGTCCGAGGCCCCCTTCTGCCTACGGCCCCTCTGCTTCGGGAGCTGGGGGACACAGCTGTGGCAGATTGGGCCTGGTCACAGAGGGCCCTATGTGCTGGTGTAGACGCAGCAGCAGCAGCCCCCACCCCGGCCACCCGTGTCCTGAAGCCTTATCCCCTCACAGGCACGCAGACCCTTGAACCTGAGCCAAAAGGGACGGAGGAGTGTTAGTAAGTAGAAGCCAGCACTTCTAAAATTTAGTGTGGTGTGTGTGTGTATAGATGTGTTTGTGCGTGCGTGTGTGTGCGTGTACACACATGCGTATAGGAATCACCTGGTGCAGGAATCATCTGGGCACTTGTTAAAACACAGAATCCTGGCCCCACCCCCAGAGATTTGCATTAAGTAGGTCTGGGGTAGGCCCCCACATTTGCATTTTTTTTTAGGGCCGCACCTGCTGTATGTGGGAGTTCCCAGGCCAGGGTGGAATCAGAGCTGCAGCTGCCGGCCTGCACCACAGCCACAGCAACACGGGATCTGATTCACTTAATCCTCTGAGCAGGGTCGGAGATCAAACCCAAGTCCTCATAGATACCAGTCAGGTTCATTACTGCTGAGCCACATGGAAATCCGCCCCCCCCACTGCCGCCCCAATTTGTGTTTCTGACCACTTCTCAGGGATGCTGCTGGCCCAGGGACCACTGGACTTTGAGAACCACTGGACTCGGGTCCTTTCACCCACTTACTGTCCTGGTCATTCACTGTGAGGGGTGCCCTTGACTTCATCGTTGTCTGTGGTCAGCAGTGACACTGGACAAACAGCTGTGGGGGATTGGGACGTGCCTGCAACAGTGCTGCCTTGCCCTGTCCGCACAGAGAGTCTGGGGTGACGGAGACAAGCCAGAGGCATCAGAAGGGTCGTGCCCGGCCCCGTCCGGGTGTCCTCCCCTGCTGCGGGCTGCTGCCTGTCTGGTCCCCACCGTCCTGGGTCCTGCCGAGGCAGTGGGGGGCCTGCTGCCCTTCGCCCTGTTACGTGCTTGTCCTCAGTACGAAAGGGCATCCATCTCCATCGAATTAAACTGCACTTGTTACGCAGACTTGTTAGAAACATTTAAGCGTGTTTCTGGGTCTTTGCACGGCGACCCTAGGGTGTGGCATTCAGGTCCCTCCCCACCCCCGCCCGGGTAGCTCCAAGTGCCGTGTGGCCCCGAGGTGCCAGCCCTGTCCTGGTTTTGAGGCTTGTAGTGGCACTTCGGTACTTTTTGTCCTGAGGGGAGTTTAGAGCCAGAGATTGGACGCTCCTGACCCCTGTCATCTGTGACTGCGGTTTCCACCCGTTTAGAAGAGGAAACTGGGTTATAAGTCGGGGAGACGGTTAGACACGTCCAGTGATAGAACTTGTCACAGGTAAAAACCAAGCTCCTGAGCCCTGAAGCGCTCTTTTCTGATTCTCTTCTTACTTGTTCTGTGGGAGCGAGTCCAACAGCAGCCGAGGCGTCTCTCTGACGCCGGGGGCGATTTCTGGAAAGGTGACCGACCTATGCGGAGCAAGCAGCCCCCTCCCCGGGTTTCTCTCCTCGGGGGTCCCTGAGTGGCTGGAGGGACAAGGATGCTCGTCCCGCCAGCACCTTCCTGGAACTTCAGAAGAGAGACGGGAGCTGACTGGCCTTGGGGCAGGACCTGACCGTCTTCTCGAAACTTGGGCTGTGAAGGTTTTGGAGGTTTAAGTTTCTGGCATTTGCCAGCCAGGTGTTGACGGGAAAGGAGGACAGAATACACACAGTACGAAGGCATTTGGGCTGAGCCTGTCTTCGGCACACCCACTAGATAACAGCGAGAGGCCTCATTTTATTTTTTTCTTTTCTCTCTCTTTTTTTTTTTGTCTTTTGTCTTTCTAGGCTCACACCCGCAGCATATGGAGGTTCCCAGGCTAGGGGTCAAATCAGAGCTACAGCTGCCAGCCTACACCACAGCCACAGCAACGTGGGATTTGAGCCGCATCTGCGACCTACACCACAGCTCACGGCAATGCTGGATCCTTAACCCACTGAGCGAGGCCAGGGATCAAACCTGTGTCCTCATAGATGCTAGTCGGGTTTGTTAACCACTGAGCCACGATGGGAACTCCTCTGCTGTTTATTTCTGGACCGTTTGAGCGTAGGTCGCTTCCATCACGGCTCTTCACTTCTCAGTGTTTCAGGCTGTTTTTCCAGCGAGCAGATCCGTCCTCTCACAGCACGCGGGGCAGGTGCGTAGTCAGGAAGTTTAACAGGGACGCAGTACTTGGATGTGCAGCCTGCATTCCAGACTGACCCCGGTCTCCATCATTACCGCCCATGGGACTCCTTTCTCCCTTCAGCCCAGGGCCGAGGCCAGGACCACAGCCTGCGTTCAGCTGTCGCACGTCCGGTCTCCTTTAATCTGGACCCGTCCCTCCCCCTTTCTGTCTCGCCGGACCCTGACACTTCTTTCTCTGTAAATGGAATCTTCCTCATTTGTGAGTTTCCTGGGGTTTTCGTTATGATCGGGTTCAGGGCGTGGACCCTTGACCAGAACGCTGAGTGCCCGTGTCCTCCGCGGACGGCCCCTCCCGCCTGGAAGCCCACGGCCTCCCTCTGCCCCTCGTTAGTGGCATTAACGTCGCTCACTGGGGCAAGGTATTCTTCAGTTTCTCCGCTTGTGCTTAATACGTTTTCCTTTTCAACGAATAAGCAATTGATGGGAGATACTTTCAGGCTGGGCAAGTATTCTGCCCCTCATCAAACTCTCCCTTAAGATGTATGGTCCGCGGACGGTTTTTGCTGAACAGTTCTTTACTGTGATGGTTTTAACATGGTTTTCCAGCACTCTCTCCATTTTTATTGGTCGGTGTTCTTCTGAGGAAGACCCCTCTTCTCCTTGTCCCCCACCCACCCACACAGCCACCTGCCCACCCATCCATCTATCCGCCCGCCCAGCCAGCCAGCCAGCTCTCATCTGTATAGATTTCTGGATTCCTATTTTATTCATCAGATTATAATCCACACGTATCCTTATATCATTAGATACTCAAATTGTCCCAAATTTACCCAGAGACAGCCCCCTCAGTTGACGCCAATAAAAATACGTAGTTTTAAATTTGTCTTTTAAACTTCCAAAAAATGAAAAATAAAAATAAACTTCCAGTGTTAAATAGGTGGTTCTAAACAGAAAGGCAAATTCATTTGCAGGTAGTTGTGACAGCTCAGATTTTAGGGGCCATCAAGGTCCCCGGATCTGCAGAAGAGGCCGGCAGTGGTGCCCCTCTCTGCGTCATCTTAGCTGCGCCTCTGCTCAGTGGGAGGGTTTCTAGATCCCACGTGGGCCTCGAGGTCTCACCCTGAAGTTTGTCTTCTGTCTGTGGAAGAATTCCCGCTGGCCTGGTCCATGCCACTGTGAGGACTGGGCCCCGCGCTGGGCCCAGCAGAGCCAGACTCAGTCTGCGGGAACTGAGTGCAAATGGGTCACCTAGGGGCCAAGTGGCTGCTGCTTGTGGCCTGGCTGGCGGCGAGAAGGTGAGTGGGAAAACTGACGCGTCCTGGCTTTGACGCAGAAGTGTTCCTACTACGCAGAAGCAGGAGGAATCACCAGTGTTGTCTCTTTGATTTAGGTTGGCTCCCATCATCTGAGACTCAACCGAGGCCTGGAAGCCAACGCCCCTGCTTTCGACAGGTAAGGCTGTCTGGCACCGTCATAAGGCTGCTGGCCTTCCCCCCATCAGACAGCACGGGGGACCCCAAATCCAGAATCCGAATCTGCCTTTTACTTTGGTTCTTTCTGCAAAAAGGCAGTTTACAAAATGGAACTTTTACCGGCTCTCAGGTTTCCCTGAAGGTCCATTGATCGATGCTCAAGTAACACCGTGCAGTTAGTTTGTCTTATCAGTTCCTTCTGCAATTGAAGCTTTATCTGTTTGCCCTGGTTTATAAGGGGTCATCTCAACTCCAGGATATTTGTAGGCTGGTTTGTTTTTGTTCTTGAAGTAATACATTCCAAGGTTTTAAAAAGTCACAGGCAGCACAGGGAACCGTATCCCGTCTCCTGGGGTAGACCATGATGGAAAATATTAAGAGAAAAAAAAGGAACGCGAGTCAGTGTGCTGTACAGCAGAAACTGGCATGAGACTGTAAATCAACTATGCGTAATTAAACATTTTTAAAAGAAATCAAATCACTAAGTGACGAAATAAAATAATCAGTAAGCTCATCGTCTAGAGGGGGGAAAAGTCACCGCATAGGGAGTTCCCTGGTAGTCTAATGGTTAAGGGCTTGGCGCTTCCACCTCTGCAGCCTGGGTTCAGTCCCTGGTCTGGGAACTGGGATCCCACATCAAGCTGCTGTGGGGGCCAAAACATAAAAAAAGTCACAGTGTGGAAGGTTGTAAAGGAGATAGAGGTGCCTCACTCCCAGTTCCCACCGCTAGTGTTTTACATATCATTCTAGAAAAAATTCTGGCTTAGACATAATTCATTTCTTAAAAGGCAAATTGGATCATAACACACTTAGGGTTTTTACTTGTCTAAGAAAAGCCATCACCAAACTGAAATGTTAGTAATTTGTACTTGAAATAGTTAATAGTGGCTTAAAATATTTGTCTTTTTACCCTAAATGCTAATTTAAAAATTATCTTGGAGTTCCCCTTGTGGCACAGTGGAAACAGATCTGACTAGTAACCATAAGGATGCAGGTTCGATCCCTGGCCTCGCTCAGTGGGTTAAGGATTCGGCATTGCTGTGAGCTGTGGTGTAGGTCTCAGACATGGCTTGGATCCCACATTGCTCTGGCTGTGGCGTAGGCCAGCATCTGTAGCTCTGATTTGACCCCTAGCCTGGGAACCTCCATATGCTGTGGGTACGGCCCTAAAAAAAAACAAAACAAAAATAAATAAATAAACAACAAAGACCTACTGTATAGCACAGGGAACTATATTCAATATCTTGTAATAACACGGGAAAGAATCTGAAAAAAATTGGTGTGTCTATATGTAGATATAAGGTATATATACGTATACACACATAACCAAATCACTTTGTACACCTGAATCATTACAAACCAACTAGACATCAATTTTTTTAAATAATAAAAATTATAAATATCCTCAGGTATACAGAAAATTTTCCTAAGACCGAAATTTTGTTATATCTATATTTTGAGCTTAAACACCATGACATGCAGCATTTAGATGAAAAACTGGGCACTGGGGCTGATGGCTCGCCTACCAGTTTTTCTCATTTTGAGAAGATACCGCATAAAACAGATTAACTTCAGAGATACGTCCATCGCACTTATCAGGCTCTGTTAATGAAAGCCTTGGTTGGCTGTTCTGGATTTAATGGGAGACTTTATAAAAATCCGGCTCATCCTCTCCCTGACACCACGCATGTTTAGAAGTCCGGTGTGCTGTGACTCTTGGCTGGTGCCTTTCGAGGGAACAGCTCATCCCGGACTGTAGTGGCCGCAGGTCCCCTGGAGAGCGGGGCCGTCAGCGCCTGTCCTGGGGACATGGCGTCATGGGCTGCCCGGCTCCGTTGCAGGCACATGTTGCTTCTCAAGGAGCAGTATGGGAAGCAAGTGGTTGTGAACCTGCTGGGAGGCAGAGGCGGAGAAGAGGTGCTCAACCGAGCCTTCAAGGTACGTGGCTTCCCCCTGCCCTGGGTGGGAGCTAGAGAGGGAGCCGGGGGCCGCTGCTCTGGGCGGGCTTCCTTGGGGGCTGGGAACCACAGCATTGCCTTCCTCCTGCTTGTGGAGGTTTTTCTATCAGAGCTTCAGCTTTGGATGATTTGGGCTCTTGACAAAGTGTAGTTTTTGTGAGTGGTCGCTGGGGGAATTTGCTCAAGATGAAAACAAAGCCTCTGTCATCTCCAGCTGTGTTTTTGCTCCAGCGCTCCCCATGGGGCCTTGAGGACTCGGGGGGGCCAGGCCTTTCCCTGGCACTCTCAGACGCACGCATGCGTGCACGTGCACACGTATGTTTGGGCTTCACCCCTGACCTGCTCGGGGACCTGGAGTTGCCTCCTTCCTCGCTGGTCTGGCCAGCACCTCCTGGCAGGTTCATACCAACACCTGCAGGGCACTTGTGCCCTGAGTGGCTCTTCAGAGTCCCTACTTGGTTTTAAGCAAGCAGTCTCACGTGATTTCCTCCTGCTGACTTGGAGCTTTCAGATATTCCATCCTTGTTTGGGCTGCCCTGGAAAGCTGCTTCCTGTGCCCAGCGTTCTGCGGGCTCCCAGAGGCCTCCCGACACACGGCCCGGGGAGGAAGCAGTGAGCACAAGGCCCCACCCGCCCTGCCCCAGCTCCCGGCTGCCAGTGCTCCCGTGTGCATTCCGCCCACTGTGGACAAAGCTGCAGGATGAGCTATGGCCGTGGGCCTCCACAGCCCTTTTCCAGCTGCTCAGAGCCACCGCTGAATGGGAGAAAAGCCCTGTGGTTATCGAGAGCTCGAGGAAGCCCCTCGTGGAGAGAATGTGAAGTCAGAGGTCGCTTCTCGGGAGCGCGTGCCCCATGGTCCTGGCCCCTGGCCGGTGGAAGCGGAATCCAGCTGGTGCTCATTTCTCACCGCTTAGGAAAGCCATGTGCTCGGAGCAGAGACGTTCTGGTGGCCAGTTTCATTTGGCCAGACCTGCTTTTCCTGTTTGGTTTGTTGCTATTGGCAACAAGCTTGAGAAGTAGCTCCCCTCCCACCTGTCTTGGCAGCAGTGTTGGCAGCTTATTTTAAGGAAGAAAAAGGAAAAAAAAAACCCTCAAGGATCTTTCCCCTTCAGGCCTTGGTTTTGGGGAGCTCTTCTCAGCATCTCCCTATCAGCGGGTGGACCCCGGGCAGGAAAGGCCGTGATGCAGCAGGCCGGCGGCCCGGTGGGGGAGGGCAGGCGCCTGGGCAGGTAGGACGTAAGCAGCGGATGCTACCTGGAGAGACCTGGGTCATGGTCCCGACCGGGGTGTCCCACGGAGGGAGCTCCCTCAGCCTGTCAGCTCCGCCACGCTGACATGCCCGCCGAGGTCCACGCACCAGCAGCCAGCCTGTGACCACAAGGGACGAGGCGTCTGCTCCAGACCATGCAGGCTCCCAGTGTGCCCGCTTAGGCGGGGCTGGCTGCTTCGACACAGCAAGACCTTGCTGATGCCGGCGCCTGCGCGTTGATCTGCAGTCTAGTGTGTGGGGGTTGGGCACTCAGAGTCACCGGAACCCGATGGCCCGAAGCCCTTCTAGTCGGTGACCCCGGCTGGCAATGCTGGACAAGCCTGACTTGAAGCCACCCAGGCGGATGTGGGTGGGTGGCCGAGGGCAGGTGCCCTGGGAAAGCAGGGTTCGTCCTCTGCCGCGGGGGCTGCCTGGTGACAGTGCTGCGGACTTGCTGACCGAGGTTCTTTGGGCGGAAGGGACACCTCTGCCAGGACGCCTCGCCTGCCTGGCACCACCTGCCGTGCTTCTCCCTCTCTGGCCTGGCCTTTGCTCCCCCTCACAGTCTGGACCCGGGCCCCCCGCCCTGGAGCTCTGCTGGGCTGCACCTCCCCTCACGGGGCGGCCTGGAGGTGTGCCGATGGCTGGGGGCCGTTCCTGAGCACACCGTCCCAGAGGCTTGGCTTGTCGGGATGGGACTGGTTACCAGGGCAACGGGAGCTGGATTATGAGCTCCGCAGCCTGCTGCACTGCCCTGTACCTGGAGCGCCCGTGGCACGCAGGTGCCTGCAGAACAGAGCGGTCCTTCCCCGTCAGTGCCCTCGGAGGAGCCCCGAGGGAGGTGATGTCGGTGCGGGCCCCTGGGTGCTCTGGGGGAGCCGAGCCCGCTCTGACTGTCATGTCGGCGGCGGACCCTCTTCCCTTCTGCAGGCAGGACACTGTTTGTGGCTTTTTGTCCCCAGGGTCTTTGTTCCGTGCTGCCCTTTCCGGGTCGGGGCTGGTAAATGGGTGCACCCCGAGCCTTCCAGCTAATCCCTGTGCTCTGTCAGGCGGCACGGTCAGCACTCAGATGTCCCGCCACCCTCTCCCTTCCCCTTCCAGAAGCTGCTCTGGGCTTCTTGCCACGCCGGCGACACGCCTATGATAAACTTTGACTTCCATCAGTTTGCCAAAGGCGGGAAGCTAGAGAAATTGGAGAACCTGCTGAGGCCCCAGTTGAAGCTGCACTGGGATGACTTTGACGTGTTCACCAGGGGCGAGAATGTAAGTCCACGGTGAGTCTCTGCGTCTGGTCCTCCCGCTGGGCGCGCGGGCCCTGGCTCGCCGCGCCGGGGCTGCGGGCTCCGGGATCTCGGGCCCCTTGGGTTCCAGCCTTCTCCTTTCCCTTCCCGCCGTCAGACGTGCTTTTGAATGTTAGGAGTAGATGATAAGTCGTGGTTTTCAGGTAAAATAAGCATACTAATGCAGGCGCCTGGGTTAAACGGTGGAGCCTCGTGACCATATAACTTACGCACACGGTGAGAAAACCAGGAAGAGTGAGGGGGGACAGGTGGCCTAAACCCAGCTGACCAAGGAAACCGGGATGTGGACCTCCCCGTTCCGAGGGGAGAAGAAGGAAGCCCCATCTCCTCGAGTCAGGACAGATACTCCTCATTCCTTGCAGATTCTGGATTTGCAGATTTGCCCGCGTGCTAGAGTGTATTAGCCGGCCCCAGACCAAACTCTTGAAGCACTCCGCGTGCTCAGGGGCTGAAAATTCGAGGTGCCCGCTGTGTGCGTTCCCGGCTGAGGCGAGGCCGGCACCCTTGGCCTTGTTTCCCTCGCTCTGCAAACGGGTGTCCCCACGCCCTCTAGTTCGGGTCCCCTTTTCACTTTTTTGTGCACTTTGTGTGTGATTTCGCTGTTGAAAACGAACCCAGGAATGGTGCTAAGTGCTCTCCAGGGTCCTGAGCCCAAGAAGGCTCTGACTCGCCTCCCAGAGAAAGTACGGGTGTTCAGGAAGCTTCGTTCAGACGAGAGTTACCGTGCTGATGGCCGAGACTTCGTCGCGAACGAATCCACAGTGTATATTAAATTAGGTGTCTCCTGGAGATCCCCCCTGGCAGCTCAGGCAGGTTACAGATCTGGCGTTGTCACTGCCGTGGCGCAGGTTTGAGCCCTGGCCCAGGAAATTCCGCGTGCTGCAGGTGTGGCCAAAAATAAATAAATTAGGTGTCTTTAGACAGAGACACACACCAAGTAAGTTTGTATATTGATTAGTGGATGAAAATGCACGACCGGAGGCTCACAGGAACCTAACCTGATATTTCCCCCAGGAGCAGTGACTCAGTGTTGACTACTCTGCTTAACAGTTCAGTTTCTTGATAGTTCGTGGCAACTTGCTGGAATATGACTATGGTGAATGACAAGCGTTGACTGTGTTTTAGCCACTGGTGTGTGCAGGCTGCCGAGAGCTGCTCTGGGGTTGGGCCGCCACCCCAGCAGTGCCGGGACCCGCGGTGATGGGTGCCTCTGGGGTTGGTTACCACTGCTGGGGTTTCCGTGGGAACGGTGGGGCCAGGCAAAGAGCTTAGGGCCGGCTGTCTGAATCATTCTGGTGGCTTAGGGCTGGGGTGCAGTGGGCTCTGGTTGTGGGTGGGCTCCCAGGGAGGAGGTGAGGAGCCCTCCACTGGCACCAGGTTTTCTGGGGGCCTAGAGCCAAGCAGGCCATGGTGCCAGGGCCATCGTTCCTTCCAGCAGAACTTGTAACCGTTTGTGTCTCCTCTTTGCCTCAGTTTTCAGAAAGGCACTTTGCGGATGAACTGTCTCGACTGCCTGGACCGAACCAACGCCGTGCAGAGCTTCATCGCGCTCGAGGTCTGTGTCTCGGGCCATCTGTGTCCTGTCCTGTGGCTCTGGGGGGACCAGCGGCACGACGAGGGAGGCGTCACAGGCTTTCTCGCCTTGGGGGCGGGGAGACAAGGATGTGCCCAGCCTTCAGAGAGAGGTCTCCCTGGGCGGCTGGCTTGCCTGTGCCAGATCTGCCTTTGACCTGTCACAGGCACGCTTTCACCTGTCACAGGCACGCTTTCACACACTCTTTGGAATGCATCCCAGACATGGCGGCCCAAAGGTGCCACCTTGAGAAACGGTAGTTGCGTGTAGTGATTGTTGTGAATGCTGGACGAAGGCAGCGTGAGGCCGGCTGAATCGAGGCCGGGCTTGAAGCCTGGGAGAGACCTGGATCCCTCTCTGTGGCCTGCTGCCTGGATGGCCTCTCCTGGCTCACTGCTGGGAGGTGCGGTGGGGTCAGCGCCACCTCCATCCACCCCTTGCTGTCCTGCTTGCTGGCAGCATGGGGGAGGGCTGGGGGTAAGGGAGCCAGGGGAGCGTCACAGCGGTAGCCCCACGCTCTGCTGCGAGGATGCCGTGTCCTCTGGGTGCAGCGTCATCCATAGCAGTCTGGATGGGGTGGCACTTGGTGGTGTCCCCTGGGCAGCTGGGGGACAGCCTGCGGGCGAGAAGCCGGTGACAGCTGTCCCTTCCTCCCCAGGTCCTCCACCTGCAGCTTGAGAGCCTCGGGCTGAATTCGAAGCCCATCGCCGAGCGCTTCGTGGAGTCCTTCAAAGCCATGTGGTCGCTGAATGGGCACAGCCTGAGCAAGATGTTCACGGGCAGCCGGGCCCTGGAAGGCAAGGCCAAGGTAGGGGCCGCCCCGGGGTGGAGGGCGGGCGGGGGCGGGGGCCGGCTCGGCCCCACTGACAGCCTGTCATCCGGCCTCGGCAGGTGGGGAAGCTGAAGGACGGGGCCCGGTCCGTGTCTCGCACCATCCAGTCCAACTTCTTCGACGGGGTGAAGCAGGAGGCCATCAAGCTGCTGCTGGTCGGGGACGTTTACGCCGAGGAGTCGGCAGACCGGGGTCGGATGCTGCTGGACGACCCGGCCCTGCTGGGTGAGGGGCTCCCGCCCACCTGGGGGGGCATCCGGAGGGCATGGTGCGGGGCAGGGTGCTAGCCAGCCTTCCCACCCCTCCCGTAACCCTGGAGGGCGGATGGCAGTTGCCCCCTGAGCTGTAGGGCAGGGAACTGCTATGCTCCGAGTCTTGCCATCTGAGCAGCAGACTAAGCAGCTTGCGGCTGTGTTTCGTATTTTATGAGATGCCAGGTGCAGCCACAAGAGGGGCGAGAGCAGAGGCTCAAGAGAAAACAGTTTTATACTGTTTTCTGCCACACGGAGAACCCCACGGGGGTCAGGAGGGCACTCAGGCCACGGCCTTCACTGGGGTTCCTCGACTGGGATTCCTGTGGGAGAGGCAGGGCGAGGTCCCCAGTGGAGGCCTGGTTAGTTGGAGTAATTCTGGGCTAGGTTCCTAGTCCCGGGGTGACTGAGGCAGAGGAACGTCGCCTCCAGGGCGTGTGGGCCAGAAAGATGAGGTGCAGCTCTGGGTTGGTTAGTTTGCACATCACAGGCTCTGGCTGAGTCTGAGAGCTGGCTTGGCCCCAGGAGGGGCGGTTTCTCCCCAGCCAGAAGGGCGAGCAACACAATACACAGAAGATAAAAATGTATACACAGTCCCGGCTGTCGCTGCATCCCGGGAGCCTGTGCTTTCTGGCCTTTGCATGAGAGCTCCTGCTTCTCCTTTCCCCCTTTGGGCCATTTTCCAAACCAAGAGGAGGGGAGAAGTGCGGAGGGCCCCGCAGGCGCCAGAGCGCCGTGTCTGTGAACCGCTCACTCCGGGGATCTGGCTCAGACTGAATGGGCGCTTGGCCCTGTCGCCAGGTTTTACACGTGGGGAGTCCCTGAAGGTGGCCTCCTGTTTCTGTCAGGGCCCCAGGATCCTGTGGAAATCTCCCAGGGTGAAAACAGCTTCCATGCTCAGGGGCAAGACTGTCCTGGTTCCCTCAATAGCTAGAGGTTTCCTTGTTTCTTTTTCTTTTCCTTTTTTGTTTTTTCCTTTCTAGGGGCGCACCCGAAGCACATGGAGGTTCCCAGGCTGGGGGTCACATCGAAGCTGCAGCTGTCAGCCTGCACCACAGCTCACGGCAACGCCGGATCCCCGACATACTGAGGATCAAATGCATGTCCTCATGGATGCTGGTCTGGTTTGTTTCCGCTCTGCTACAACGGGAGCGCCTTTTTTTTTTTTTTTTTCATTGAGATATATCAGTTTCAGGTGTACACGTAGTAATTTGCTGTGTGTAGATGTTGCAGAGTCATCACCACAGTTCAGTCAGGGCGACAGCCAGCACCACAGATAGTTTAATCATCTTTTTCTTGTGATGAGAGCTTTTAAGAACCACTGTCTTAGCACCTTTTAATAGTCAATACACAGTAGTCCTGGGCCTTATTTATTTTATAACTGGAAGTTCGTTTGACCACCTCCCCACCCCCCACCCCGGCCTCTGGCTGTTCTCTGTATCTATGAGTTCATTTCTTTTTTGTGGGTGTGTGTGTAAGATTCCATATATAAGTGAGCTAGAGGTTTCTTTGGGAAAAACATTTTTAATTTTTTTAGGTCTTTCTACTGCAGCATATGGAGGTTCCCAGGCTAGGGGGTCTAATCAGAGCTACAGCCTCTGGTCTATGCCACAGCAACGCTGGATCCCAGCCACGTCTGCAACCTACACCACAGCTCACAGCAGTGCCAGGGATCGAACCCACAACCTCATGGATCCTAGTTGGATTCGTTTCCGCTGCGCCACGGTGGGAACTCCTCTTTGGCAAAATTTTAATGCCACATTATCTCCTAGAGCCTGGAAACATTATGAGGCTCATGGAAAGGAAGAGAAAAGCCAGCATTTTTCCTTATAAAAATGTAGAACTCTTATTTTAGACATTTTTGGTGTTTTTGAAAAATTGGTCTCTCCATGCTTAAAACGGTTTCCCACTTTTTTTCTGCTTTCATTCTTCCATCACTGGGGGAACTCCTACTCTAGTTCTAATAGCCGAGGTGATATTTGGGTTGGTCCTGGAAACAAGGCCAGCTCAGCAAAAGCAGAAAGAAGCTCCGAGTAGTACAGTGAGTCTTTTTCATAGCAAAGTAAACGTGGTACAGGTTTGGGTTACATCACTGGTTTATAAAATGGAATACGTTTTGGCTGTCTAGAGGGTGGATGTGGTTCAGAGGAATCCTTTTTTTTTTTTTGTCTTTTCTTGCCTTATCTAGAGCCTTACCCCCAGCATATGGAGGTTCCCAGGCTAGGGGTCTAATCAGAGCTACAGCTGCCGACCTACACCACAGCCACAGCAACGCAGGATCCTAGCTGCGTCTGCGACCTACACCACAGCTCACGGCAACACCGGATCCTTAACCCACTGAGCGAGGCCAGGGATGGAACCCACAACCTCATGGTTCCTAGTCGGATTCGTTAACCACTGAGCCATGACAGGAACTCCCAAGGAATCATTTTTTAAAGGCTTGAGTCCGTGGTAAAACCAGACAAAAGGTTTCAGGCACATGGATTGGAAGGCGGAAATGCAGTGATGGGTGTCAGACACTTGACATTTGCTGTGTGTGTCCCTCAGTGCGGAAAGCTGCGGTGTCCCCTTGCTTAAATTCCCACGGGAAGTGGTGTGACCACTGAAGAGGAGATTCCCTGGGGTCTGCTGTCACCATCTCGGTGGCTCTATTGGGGGACGGGTGTGGAGGGGAGGCCGCTGGTTCTGTGCTTTCACGACCTAATGGCAGAAATGCCAGAAGGATGCGTTCTGGCCATGGCAGCCTTCAGCCTCTTGGCCCCTTCATCGGGAGCGTTGGTCCGTGTAACGGGATTGTGCAGCCCACCTGACCGGGAGCCTGACTGCATCTCTGGGGGCGCCTGGGTTTGGGATGCAGACACACGTGCCCTTCTCGTGTCTCCTGACAGTGACCCCCAGGATCCTGAGAGCCATGTCGGAGCGCCAGTCGGAGTTCACGAATTTCAGGCCTGTGCGCGTGGCCGTGGGCACCTGGAACGTGAACGGAGGGAAGCAGTTCAGGAGCAACCTGCTGGGCACGGCCGAGCTGGCCGACTGGCTGCTGGACGCGCCCGCGCTCTCCGGGGTCACCGGACCACAGGGTGAGGCGACAGGCGCGGCCCCTCTGGCGCGGTCCGGCCTCGCGTGCAGGTGGACCTGGGGGGCCGGGTGTTTGGCGGTCTCGCTCCTCGGAGCGTTTAGAAAGCGTGTGGCCTAACCTTCCAGAACATGCCTGCTCAGTTATATATCTGGTGCCTTCTCTTTCCCAAATGTTTGGAAGGGTTATCAGAGCCGTGAATCTCTCTTCCCTTCACATGTAGAGATCTTGCGGTTTTAGGTGTCGATGAGCAGGACCTTTGGGCTGTAAGGAGGGAGGCGCGGGCCTGCAGCCAGGCCCTGACCCGGGACATCCATCCTGGCCTTTTCCCAAACCAGCCATGTCGCTACCCGGCTGCTTTAGCGGCCACGAAAGAACGTGTGTACCTTTCAAGAATAAAATAATTCAGGAGCTTCCTGGTGGCCTAACCGATAAGGATTCAGCATTGTCACTGCTGTGGCTTGGGTTCAGTCCCTGGACCAAGAACGTCAGCATGCCTTGGGCGAGGCCAAAAAAAAAAAAAAAAAAAAGGGAATAAAATAATTCCAAGGTTGACACCTCATCTTTGATCTCATATCATGTAATGTTTCATGGCTGCAGAACCCAGGATTTGCACACATGCTTTTTCTCCATCAGAGTTCCCATTGTGGCTCAGCGGTAGTGAACCTGACTAGTATCAGTGAGGATTCGGGTTTGATCCCTGGCCTCGCTCAGTGGTTTAAGGATCCAGCATTGCCGTGGGTTGTGGTGTAGGCCACAGATGCGACTCGGATCCCACGTTGCTAACTGCTATGGCATAGGCCAGTGGCTATGGCCCCAATTCGACCCTAGCCTGAGAACTTCCATATGCCACGGGTACGGCCCTAAAAAGAGCCCCCCAAAAAAGAAAAAAAAACTAACTTTTTCTCCATCAGCCCTTATCTAGGGTTTTTGCTTTTTTCCTGCTCACTTGGATTCTGGAAAGATTCTGGTTCTGTGCTGGTGATGTGAAGTGGTAGAGGGCAGGGTCTTCTCAACAGCTGCCTCGGCCAGAGCCCTGACCCCACCGTCTGTCTGCGCAGGGTGGGCGATGGGGGCAGGGAAGCTGGGGTTCACAGCGGGAGTCACCGGGGTGGCTCAGGCGGCTGAGCCTCAAGACACACCAGAGGGATGCGTCAGATGGCCGCGGGGCTTCTCTTAGCCTCAGCTTCCCCGCGAAAGGGGACCACGGGAACAGACGAGGAACACCTCTGCTCGCTGTGCTTCCCACGAACCAGGCGTTTCCAGGGCAGATTTCATCAGAGTGGGTCCCGAGCAGGATTGGATGTCCCCTTCTCTAACCCCAGGACAGCAGTGCCCTGGGTCCAGAGCACAGTTAGTCACCGGCCTGGCAAGGCTGGCCCAGCGCTGTGAACGGTACTGAAGGGGCACAAACAAGTATGAGCCAGTGCTGCCCCCGGGAAACTTAGAGTCTGGCTGGAGGGGGTTCTGCCGTGTGTGGAAGTTATCACGCTGGACACTTTCTCAGATTCCCCGATTCGTGCTTCGAGACCATGCTGTGAGGCGGTCTGACCCTTATGCAGAAAGGGCAGCAGGGTTTGGAGAGGTTAGCAAGGCGCCCAGGGTGTAGACACGGCGGGGGCTGGAGGAAGCTGGGGAGGGGTGCTCAGCGGTGGCGCTCGCCGCGTGGCCTGAGGGTCCCCGGGGCTGTAGGACGGCTGGCACAGGACTTGGTGGGGCTGATTTCCTCCTGCTTGTTCCGCAGATGACAGCAGCCCAGCTGACATCTTTGCCGTGGGGTTTGAAGAGATGGTGGAACTGAGCGCAGGGAATATCGTCAATGCCAGGTAGGCGGCCAGCGTGGGGGCACAGGGCCCTGAGTTTGGCGCATCTGCCACCCCGGCACCTTCGGGGTGTCCGCACTGCTGACGGCGCCCCTGTCCCCGTAGCCCAGCACCCCAGTTCCTCTCGCTCTGCTGATTAAGAATAGAAGGAACGGGGGTTAGGTTCTGGATTCCGCCAGGTGCCGCGCGAGTCACGCTGACTCGGGCCTCGAGCTGCTGCGTGTGAGCCCCGGGGGTGCCAGCCGGGCCTGGGTGGGGCGGCGGCCGACTCGCCTTTTCTGGAGAAGATTAGAAAGCACGAACGTTTCTCATAAGAAACCAGGTACCAAGGAAAGAAAACCACCGCAGTAACGTTAGGGGGAGGTCAGCTCAACCGTGTCTTTCCCAGTCCGTTTCAGGGAATTTTCTGAACAAACGTGGTTCTCAGGAGGTCCTCTGAGCAAGGCCCTGCGATGGGCCCCGGGCGGCCCGGGCAGGGGAGGGGCAGGCGCTGTGATGTGTGCAACACAACGGCAACACGCCAGTAGTCCACTGCAGGGGTTAAGGCTCGGGCCGCTCGGGCAGGAGCGCAGGTCGTGCGCCGTCAGTTTAGTGAAAAGAACCTAAAGCCTAGAGGAGTTGGGAGGCGGGAAAGCCTGCTTCCAGCCAGCTGTAAACAGCACAACCCTTTTCTCGTCTCCAGTACCACCAACAGGAAGATGTGGGGTGAACAGCTTCAGAAGGCCATCTCGCGCTCGCATAGGTACATTCTCCTGACCTCGGCACAGCTGGTGGGCGTCTGTCTTTATATCTTTGTACGTCCGTACCACGTCCCGTTCATCAGGTAAGGACGTTTCATTTACGAACACCTGGGCGTACGTGCTATTCTTTTTTTCTGACTTCCGTTTTCCCCTCTTCCTGCAACAGGAACCAGGACCTGTTGTTATTCTAGATAATGTAGCAAAACCCCCAAGGCAAAACCAGGCTGAATGGAATATTGTCTAGCATTTTAAAAGCCACAATGGGAACCTTCTAGCTCAGGAAGCTGGACCCTTTAAGAAGGAATGTTTCACGATCCTTGTCACCGTGGCTCGGTTTTGCACAAAGAAGGGGATTCCTTGCTGAGACGTTAGACAGGAAACCTTGACCAAGAGCTGGATAACTCATCAGGAAATGACAATTCTTTTCTCTCCTTTTAAAAGAATTCTAAAGAAGGTGTGTGGGCAGAAAGCCTCCACCACTGTCACCCCGTTGCTGAGTCTCCAAAATGACAGCTTTGTGGATGTCAGAAAGGGGGAAGCTCTGGAAAAAAGGCCTTTTAGGAAATGGCATGCGTGGGGGCACGTGTGTGTGCACGTGTGCGTTTAAGGTTTGGGGGGAGCGCCCCCTTTCCCTCGGCTGTCTCCTGGCCTCACGTTACTCCCCAGTCTCATTCGTGTTGTTAGAACTTCGTCTGGTGTTTCTCTTTGCCGATACCAGGTATGGAGCTGGCCTGTCCCCCAAGCTGAGGAGGGCTCACAGCTGGCTGAGCACCCCCTCGGGGTTGGAGGATCACAGGCTGCCCGTGGCCGTGCTCGGAAAGCAAGACTGCTCGGTGTTCATAATCCTCTTCTATGACCTTTGGGAAAGGTTATATTCTCCCCCCGGCAGGGTTTGCTGTGATGCTCTGGGGTGTCCGTGGTGAAGGGGTAAAGGTCAGATAAGGTCAGAGTAAAGATGAGGTTAGGGGAGAGGTCCCGATGGGCCGTGAGGAAGGCAGCGATGCTGGGGGCCTCTGGATTTGCCGGGCACCACCAAAGGTCCCAGTACCTGTGCCCTTGGCCTGGTGCCCCTTCAGCTTCAAGCTCTGTACACACCTGTTGGCAGGTTATCACTGCACCTTGTCTGCTGGGTGACAGTCCCAAGGAGCAGGGTGGAGGCTGCAGAAGCCCATGGTCCTCAGGACCGACATGCATACACGTTGTCACTTCGATGCGAGCAGGCATCTGCTTAGAAACCACCCACCCAGCTCAGCAGAGATAACTGGATGGTTTCTGCTTCTTAAAATGTGTGGATTACCTGACAGCACTTCCTGCTTTGCAGGAAAGCCCCGCAGGGTGGGATGGGGGCGGGGAAGTCCATGCTGCTTCTCCTCCCCGAGAGACAAAGGGGTGGGGGGCGTTGCAGGGACGGAGGGGATTCAGCTTCACGGTGTTTTGTGGGGGCTGGCTGAGCACCTTGGAGCAGGGCCGTGGGGAGGACGCTTCAACCTCCTACCGGGCGGCTGCCAACTGTGGGAGGAGGGCCAGGAGTGATGGCGAGTTGATGGCAGTCACCCCGGTCCCCGCGTGGCCGGGCTGTTGGAGATGGGACGCGACAGCCTCTGAGCTGATGGTTTTGAAGTTCTCAGCGCCGCAAGCCTCGTGTTGCCTTCCCGGCGCTTCTCTGTAGAAAAAAACAGCTCATGCTTTTCTTTCGGAGTCGCTGAGAAGCACGCCCAGCACGCGCATGCGTATTCTCTTTTCCAGGGATGTGGCGATTGACACGGTGAAGACGGGCATGGGAGGAAAGGCGGGAAACAAAGGCGCCGTGGCCATCCGCTTCCAGTTCCACAGCACCAGCTTCTGCTTCATAAGCAGCCACCTGACGGCCGGGCAGTCCCAGGTCAAGGAGAGGAACGAGGATTACAGGGAGATCACCCAGAAGCTGAGCTTCCCCATGGTGAGCCGCGGGGCGGGGCGGGGCGGGGCGTGGTGCGCCGGCCAGGCTCCTGCTCGGGTCGGCCCCACACGTGGTTTTCTGAGCTGCTCACCTGGGCAGGGGAGGGTCCCCGCCCCTGGGGGGTCAGCGCTGCGGGCGAGAGGATGCTGCAGTGGAGGCGAGCGGGGAGTCCAGCCCGAGAGTGATCTGTTCGCCTTAATTCGTAGGATCCCAGAATGTCCATAGCGCCCTGCATTTCCTTATTCTGATTGACCTGTATGGAACGGGCAAAGAAAACCAGTGTGTCCACGCTTTGTCTAAGTGGAGAAGAAATGTGCACCCAAACCATATAAGACTTGCTTTTCTTGAGATTCACACAGCCATTCTGTTGTGGCTCAAAAAATAGTACCCATTTGTCCTCGAAACTCAGGAGCCCTGGGTGGTCTAGGCTCCTAGTTGCCAGGAACGTGTGTCATGCCGCCCTCTAGCGGTGGTCCGGAGGTTTTCATTCTGAACCCCGGGGATCTTGTCACAGGCAGATTTGAATGTTGTCCTTTCTGTGCAAAGATGATGGTCCCGCACACCGTCAGCCGGGTGCAGACACCCGTTTCCCAGCAGTGAGGGTGGACTTCGGCTGTGCCTGCCCCATATTCTGCCAGTGTCCAAGACACAGTTGGCTGGGTCCTGGAACTCTTCCATGTGAGGCCAGATCCTACTCTGTCCAAGGGAGTAGCCATTAGCCACAAGGATCTATTTACTAAGCAAGGCCAGGGATCGAACTCGTGTCCTCATGGTTACTAATCGGGTTCATTAGCGCTGAGCCGCAGTGGGAACTCCCACAAGAATCTACTGAAATGTAAAATAAGTAACAGTAAATAAAACTAAAAATCCCTCTGTCACACTGGCCACATTTCAGGTGTCCAGTGGCTACTGATAGCTGGAGATTCCTGTGTCGGACGGCGCAGAGAACATGTCCATCACTGCAGAGTGTTCCGTCAGGCAGCGCCTCTCTATATATTTATTTTATTTGGCTGTGTTAATTTGTGTCCTTTGACCAGATTATTGTTGTAGGTTGGGGGAGTGGAAATACCACAGCATTTATTAGAAACAGATTTGGAGTTTTGCAGATCTGAGCACATATCTTTATCATGCGCTAGTGGTATAACCTTCAGCAAATTTCCTGGACTTTTTTTTTAACATTCAGGAGTGTTGCAATAGCATGTGTCTACAGGCTGCCGTAAGGACAGTGCGCTCACAGTACAGGCCTGTGTTGTAGTGCCGCAGGCTGTTTACCCCAGGCTGCTGTGGCATGGTGGTTCCTGGGGGAAGGGCGGGGAAGAAGCCTGAGTTCCCCTGGGGCAGGGAGTGAAGCCTGAGGATCACAGGGTGAAAACGTATAAGCTCCACCAGGTCTTACCAAGTCATGTGACCTGAGCAATTTCTACCTTCTTTCTTAAACCTCATTCTCGCAACACTGAATGTTGGGGCAGTTCTTTTTAAGGTAGAGACATAACAAGGCAGTTGGCACAGCCTGATGGTCAGGATCCGAACAGCAGAGCAACTATTGGCGGTCATGCTCCCTCCATTAGAGGTGAAGGTTTCCCCAAACCCCTCAGAAACACTATTCTTTTTCTTTTTCTTTTTTTTGGTCTTTTTGTCTTTTTTAGAGCTGCACCTGCGGCATATGGAGGTTCCCAGGCTAGGGGTCGAGTCGGAGCTACAGGTGCCAGCCGATGCCACAGCCACAGCAACATCAGATCCGAGCCACGTCTATGGTCTACACCAAAGCTCACAGCAACGCCAGATCCTTAACCCACTGAGCGAGGCCGGGGATCGAACCTGCAACCTCATGGTTCCTAGTCGGATTTGCTTCCGCTGCGCCACGACGGGAACTCCCCCAGCAACACTATTCTTTAAGATTTAAAAGTAAGCCGTGTGCAAAGCGCTCAGTAATTTTATGGATTAGTGAAAACTGAGTTGATTTAGCAGACTTTTCTTTTTCAGTAATATCTTAGGAAAAACATGTCTGCTTATCAGCTGTGGGGTGAGTTTAATGTTCTCCCCCTTCCATCTTTTTTGCAAGACAGGTCAACTCATTGTGACTTTTTTTTAACAACTTAG
>PVHT020000077.1:2496368-2529229 GCA_004024745.2 Catagonus wagneri | reverse complement strand
AAAAGTAAGCCGTGTGCAAAGCGCTCAGTAATTTTATGGATTAGTGAAAACTGAGTTGATTTAGCAGACTTTTCTTTTTCAGTAATATCTTAGGAAAAACATGTCTGCTTATCAGCTGTGGGGTGAGTTTAATGTTCTCCCCCTTCCATCTTTTTTGCAAGACAGGTCAACTCATTGTGACTTTTTTTTAACAACTTAGGGAAGAAACATTTTTTCTCACGATTATGTGTTTTGGTGCGGCGATTTCAACTACCGCATCGATCTCACTTACGAAGAAGTCTTCTATTTCGTTAAACGCCAAGACTGGAAGAAGCTTCTGGAATTTGATCAGCTACAGCTGCAGAAATCAAGCGGAAAAGTAAGTCGTGCTTTTAAAACAGTTTTAAACACCTGCTCCGACAGGGAATCGTGTCTCCTAAACACACTAGCCTTGGCCAGTTCAGCTTCCCAAGTGGACTTAACTGATTTCCATGCGGTAGGACGCGTGTGGCCCAAGAAGGGAGGGTGTGTCCACACTCAGGTCCTCTTCCTGCTTTCACTGGCCAAGGTCAGGGTCTGCATGTCTTCTCGTGGCCAAAGGGACCGTCTGTCTCTAGAGGAAAGGACACAGGACACACGTCGGTCATCCCAGGAGCTCAGAGCACGGCCCGGGCTCTGTGGTCGGAGGGGTTAGCTGACACCTCCTCCTCCAGACAAGCTGAACCTGTTCCAGGGCCTCCCGGTGGGTAAGTAGCTGAGCCCAGTTTGAGTCCCAGATGCTTCCCATGGCCCCACGTCAGCATCTGAGCACACGGCTGGGTGAGGACGACAGGTGTGATGTCCTCGGTCCCTGTGCCTCAGTCTCAGGGCGGGGCTGGTCAGGACGGCTGTGTGTCAGGAGCCTGAAAGCAGCAAGTCACCCTGTGGACTCTGCTCCAAACATCCTGTTTCCGTTTTTTTTTTTTTTTTTAATGTCGCACTTGCAGCATATGGAGACTCCCAGGCTAGGGGTCAAAATCGGAGCTGTAGCCACTGGCCTACGCCACGGCCATAGCAAAGCGGGATCCGAGCCACATCTGCGACCTGTACCACAGCTCACGGCAATGCCAGATCCTTAATCCACTGAGTGAGGCCAGGGATTGAACCCATGTCCTCATGGATACCAGTCAGGTTCATTACCACTGGGCCACAGCAAGAACTCCCAAACCTCGTATTTCGGTTATTGTTCTATTTCTTGTTAGTGAACATGCTAACACATGAATTTACTATACTAACAGTGCCTAACGCATGCTGATTTGTACACCTCGTTCTCAAGACCACCCTGCAGATTGGGTATTACACCCATTTTATAGATAAGAAAACTGAGGTCAAGTTCAGCTTGTCCAAGGTCAAGTAGACAGAACCGTGATACAGCCCCAGGCTGTCGAATTGCAGCACTCATCCTGCCCCTGATGCGACCGCCATGCCTGCTTAGGCCACGATGGAATGGGGGAGACCCAGCTCCGGGATCTGCCCTCGGTTCTTCAGGGTTGCGCTGGCCTCTTCCGCGTGCCTCAGAACTTCTTTCCTCCTCCAGCCGATAGCGTTTGTTCCACGGGCTGAGGGAGGGAAGCACAGCAAAGTCCCACTTCCCTTTTGAAAACGCAGTGGGTTAGACGGGGAGGGGCGGGGCGTTAAGGTCCCTCCTGTAGCGAGATTCAGCCATTCCTCCAGGTTTTCCGTCGCCTCCCGTCAGTGATGGGGGTGGCCGGCAGGAAGGGTCGCCACACAGGCCTTCCTGCCACAGGTTTTTCTCTCTTCCTCCTGCTGGTAAGGTCCATACCCTTCCTTGACTCGAGCAGTGAGTGAGCGTCCGTCCCCGGGTCGTCCACGGCATCTAGGCTGGACCCGGGGCTGAATGAAGGCGGAGAAGAGCCAGGCTTCCGTCCCGGGCATCATTTCCCCAGTTGGTTTAGTTAACATGCATGGATCAAGGCCTTGCTGGGTCTGGGCCCGGACTACGCATCCTTGCCTGTGCCTGTCACTGTCACTCGGGTGCTGACAGGCAGACATGTGACAGATTGGGTGCCAAAGGGGTGGGAGACCCTGTGATGGTAAGTCACTGGAAAGAGTAGGTCATTTTTTTTGCTTTTTAGGGCCACACCTGAGGCATGTGGAGGTTCCCAGGATAGGGGTCCAATCAGAGCTACAGTTGCCGCCCTATGCCACAGCCACAGCAACGCGGGATCCGAGCTGCGTCTGCGACCTACACTACAGCTCACGGCAACACCACATCCTTAATCCACTGAGCAAGGCTAGGGATCGAACCTGCGTCCTCATGGTTACTAGTTGGGTTCGTTAACCACTGAGCCACGGACGGAACTCCTGGTAATCATCACTTTTTTACTGATTATTAAGGCACACATATGTGCAGTTTTTGACCTATTTGCAAATATAATGTAGATTCTGTTCGTTTAGGACCAAAGCACTCTGGAATGTGCCTTTTATTTGCATGTAACATACAGAATCTAGGAGAACTAAGATGGTCTTGTGACTTCTTTGCCCGGTAGATTTTTAAAGATTTTCACGAAGGCACCATTGATTTTGGGCCCACCTACAAGTATGATGTTGGCTCGGCCGCCTATGACACAAGTGACAAATGCCGCACCCCTGCCTGGACAGACAGGGTCCTGTGGTGGAGGAAGAGGCATCCTTTTGACAAAACAGGTGTGTGAGCTGTGTGCGCCTTCAGAGCCGGGGGAGGGCGAGCGATCGGTGCCCTGGGGCAGGTCACTTTTATTTAGTTCCGTGCTCTTTGCTCCCTGAGTAGCAATTCTTTTGTTAACCCAGAACTTCACCATAGTCACCCCAGATGTTCGCCCTAAGCTTTGGCAGTTGTGCTTTGGGGGAGCCCCCCCCAGTCTCCTTGTAGAGCCTGCGGTCTGCAGGTGGACCTGCACCTGGCTGTCCCCATCCCTGCCCCACAACTGTCCCCCCCACTCTCGGCCGCCACGTTCTGTTCCTGGTGAGGACAGGGAGAGAGGGCATGGCTCTTCGTCTCCAGCACCCCTGTCTCACACGCTCATGCACTTTTTCCAGCCCATTTTGTCTGGCCGAGCTCTTATCTGCTTAAAGCCCCAATTCCAAATCAGCTTGAGCAGCAAGACCCAAGAAAGACGAGATTTTTGTTTGTTTGTTTGGTCTTTTTAGGGCCACACCTATGGCATATGGAAGTTCCCAGGCTAGGAGTCAAATAGGAATTATAGCTGCCAGCCTAGGCCACAGCCACAGCCACACCAGATCCGAGCTGTGTCTGCAACGTACATTGCAGCTTACAGCAATACCGGATCCTTAACCCACTGGGCAGGGCCAGGGATTGAACCCACCACCTCATGGATAGTAGTTGGGTTCGTTACCACTGAGCCACGATGGGAACTCTGACGAGATTTTTTTTTAATCAGTTGTCAGTCGTGTTTTGAACAATTGTTGATGCCCAGCGAGGAAGCACAGTTGGTTCAGAAACGCCTGTAACTAATACCTAGACACCTGAACTTTTCTGGTGAGATTTCAAAGCCTGGAAATTGCACCTGCAGATTGAGACGTGCAGATTCAGACACCGTTTTCTTTAGATCAGTTTGTGGACATCTGCACCAGAGGCAGGGTGCCCTGACGTTTGTTTCCAGGCTCTGCCTTTCCCGCTGTGCAAAGCTGCGGATCTCCTGTTCCTGCGGGCCTGGGGCAGAATCCCCGCAGCAGTGGCTTCTACGTTCTCACCCAGTTTGCCTGCTGGGGAGGATGCAGGCAGCGCTGGTTCGGCTAATCTGTGTGGGAGGAGTTTTTTACCCTGGGTCCCAAAGGCGCCGTGACGAGGTTTCAAGGCCAAGGGGTTAGAGGGAAAGAGTCTGAGACCAGGGTGGGGGTGGGGGGTCCGTGACATGGATCTCTGGTGGGGATGGTCCGTAATGGGCGTTTGCATATGTTGACACACTTTTGTGTCGTGTGTGTGTGTCTCTCGATTGGAATCCTTGGAGTAGCTGGAGAACTCAACCTTCTAGACAATGATCTGGATGCTGACCCCAAAGTTAGACACACCTGGTCCCCTGGCGCCCTCAAGTATTATGGCCGAGCAGAGCTTCAAGCGTCTGACCACAGGTATGGTCCTGGCCAACGTGGGCACGTCCTCTGCTGAGAAAGGTGGTGCCTGCTGCTCCCCATCCAAGAGGGGGGTGTGTGTGTGTGTGTGTGTGTCTGCTGCTCCCCATCCAAGAGGGTGTGTGTGTGTGTGTGTGTGTGTGTGTGTGACCTAACGTAAAGAGCAGGAACAGTATGACAAATACCTATGTACTTGCCACCAAGAAGTAATCAGTGTGAGCATTTTGTCATTGCTCCATATCGTAAGTGACATCACTTAATGAAAATTGTGAAGACACAACCTGTGGTGATTTGTGTCAATTTAATTTTTTTTTTTCTTTTTAGGATCACACCTGTGACATATGAAGTTCCCAGGCTAGGGGTCAAATTGGAGCTGCAGATGCCGGCCTGCACCACAGCCACAGCAACATGGGATTCAAGCCGAGTCTGTGACCTACACCATAGCTCATGGCAACACCAGATCATTAACCCACTGTGTGAGGCCGGGGATCAAACCGCATCCTCATGGATACTAGTTGGGGTTGTAACCTGCTGAGCCACAATAGGAACACCTCGTTTAACTTCTGATGACTGATGTCACTGTGCTCTTTCTTTTTTGTTACTTAAATTTTTGCAATACAGTCACGCCACTGTTAGAGATCTGGCACATTCATTTGTAACCGCTATCCAGTATTCCGCTAAATATATCCATGCAACTTACCCATTCACCAACAGGTGAATGTTTTCCCCAATATTATATCATTACAAACACCATAGGGTTTTACAGTGTTGGATTCAGGGTTTTTGATGCTCTGAGCTGTTGGTTTGGCCTATGCATTGTGGATTAGAATAGGACATGGCAGCAGAGGCCTGTCGGCCCGGCATGCACTGAGACCGGCCCCAAGGGGAGCTTGTTCTTATAAGAACACCTTTAAAGACAGAGGAGGGCATACGAGGGTGGGGACAGGAAGCCTGCTCTTCACAGGCTGCTACCAAAATGAGCATGTCAGTTTCAGATTTTACCAGGGAAGAATTTAAGAGAGTTAGTGGTAAATGGTTGGTCAGACACTCATTCTAAGTCTTAGGTTCTTCTAGTTTTTTGAGAAACCGCTATTGGCAATATATACCTAGAAATGAGTGTTGGGAAATCTACAGATAGGTGGCTTTCAGGTTTCCTAGTGCGGTGAGCATATTTAAAAGCTTTCATGTAGCCAGTTTTTAAAGAGGACCCCCCTATCTAGGCCCTGTCCTGGCACTGAGTATGAGCAGTGGACAAAACAGAGGAGACCGTGCTCTCAAGGAGCTTTCTAGTGAAGACAGACAGACAATAAACAAAAATGCCATGGATTTTTTAAAAAGGTAGTGGCAGAGGTCAGTGCAGTTTCATACCAAGTGGTCAAGGAAGGCGTCTCTGATAAGATGACCTTGGAGCTGAGACCTGAAAGGAATGAGAGTGGGAGCCATGCAGATGTTAGGGGGAGAGCAGTCCACTGAATATGTGTCATAAACCCTTTTGTGTTATGCTTTGTTCCCACGTAATATTATAAATGTCTTCAGTAAGGTGCCATAGTCTTCATCATAAAGGACTTTCCACAAGTTTTGCAGAGTGAACCAAACCCATCCCGACATAGAAATCACAGCAATTGCGTTACTTCCTGAGGATCTGTTTTTCTGTGTGTGTCAGACAGATTGCTGCATCATTCTTTTTTTTGGCCGCACCAAGCCATGTGGAAGTTCCCAGGCCAGAGACTGAACCCACGCCACAGCAGAGACCCAGGTCACTGCAGGACCACGCCAGATCCTTAAGCCGCTGCACCACACAGGAAGTCCCACAACACCGCTCTGCAGGAGTGCGCCGCGGGCGATGGGGGGGGGGGGCGTCGCGCTGAACTGTCCCTGTGAGCAGGGAGCCAGTGACCACGCGGCTGCGTCCCGACTTAATGGTCTCCTTTGGTGGATCAGTTAGATTGTTTCCCTTTTCTCTCCCGTCCATAGTGCTGTACCGATCAACCTTGTGTGTAAATCTTTGTCTGACTTTCTGGCCATTTCCTTAGAACAGATTTCCAGAATTGAGATTCGAGAGTCAAAAGAGATGAACGTTTTTGAGGTCCTGAACACAAATTGCCAAATGCGCCCACCCCCCAAAAAAAGCTTAACCCTTTCTCAGCATCCTCGGCAGGCCTGGGATTACACTTAAAGAACCTTTGCTGATGGCTGGGGTCGTTTTCTCTCAAGTTAGACAGAAATGCCAGGATAACACCAGGGTTGAGGAAAGACAGACCGAAGCCGCGGGACCTGACAGCCTGGCTGCGGGGCCGTGGGGGGAGGGGGCGACCCAGGCTGTGCTGTTGGGGACTGTTTCCAGCAGCGTGGGGACTGAGGTTGGGGCGGGGCTGTCCCCTCCCGGGTTAATGGTCCCCACCTTCGCCCGTATCTCACGCAGACCCGTGCTGGCCATCGTGGAGGTGGAAGTGCAAGAAGTCGACGTGGGTGCTCGGGACAGGGTGTTCCAGGAAGTGTCCTCTTTCCAGGGCCCCCTGGACGCCACTGTCGTCGTCAACCTTCAGTCGCCGACCTTAGAAGAGAGAAATGAGTTCCCCGAGGACGTGCGCATGGAGCTCATGCACACCCTGGGGGGCTATGGCACAATCGTGCTCGTCAGGTGCGGGGACGCGCTGGGTGCGGGGACGCGCTGGGTGCGGGGACGCGCTGGGTGCGGGGGAGAGCGCCCTCGGGGCTGACCCAGCCAATTTCCTCTCTTCTAGGATCAACCAAGGGCAAATGCTGGTGACTTTTGCAGACAGTCACTCGGCTCTCAGCGTCCTGGACGTGGACGGGATGAAGGTGAGCTGTGACTGGTCACCAGGGAGCGGGGCTGCTGGTCTCTGCGGGTTCCTGTGCTTTTGCCGGGTAGGGTCTATAGCGTAGATGCCGCAGGAGGCCAGGCACTGGTCCCCTCCATTCCAGCATCTGATTCTGGAATCTTCGTCAGGGCGTCCACTGTCCAGCCTTGGCTCCTTGCAGGATTAGGGAGAAAGAGCAAGCTTGGAGCACAGCTGCCCCTGCGTGACGGGGTCTGTGTCCACACCTCTCCGCAGGAGAGCTGCCCGGGTCTGAACCACCAGGAAACCCCCGTCTTTCTCTTTACAGACTGTGGTCTAGAACCTGCGGCTCGGAGGTAGTTCCTATTTTGTTAATATCCTGGTTTTAAACACAAATGGAATGAAAAGCTGGAGACGTCAGTTCAGCTTTTAGTCAGGTCAGGGGTGAGCGGACCCGGGCCTGCCCGAGGTCCAGACCCTCGGTTTCTCTTGGTGGAACGTGAAGGTGGGCCTGGCTCCAATGCCTGCGATGGAGCCCGGAGCCCTTGGGGCTGAGAGGGGGCTGTCTGACGTCCCCGTTCATTCCCGGGGGGGCTGCCATGTCCCCACAGGTCAAGGGCAGAGCCGTGAAGATCAGACCGAAGACCAAGGACTGGCTGAAAGGTCTGCAAGAGGAGATCATTCGGAAGCGGGACAGCCTGGCCTCCGTGTCGCCCACGGCCAACTCCTGTCTGCTGGAGGAGAACTTCGACTTCACGAGTCTGGATTACGAGTCGGAAGGCGAGTCACCCTGTGAGGGCGTCCCAGTCACTGTGGCCGGGTGGGCGGGTGTGATGTTCTCCCAGCCACGGCAAAGAGCCTCAAGATCCTGTCCAAGCCCCGCCCTCGGGAAGGTTACAGAGGAGGCTTGAAGGGCAAGTTGCTTTACCTGTGAAACGCTGGGCAGTGTTCGGGTAGGGGTGATGCGTGCGATAGTGAATAAGACCAGAGGCGTCTAAAATTGCATGGAAACCACGGAGTTCCTGTTGCGGCTCAGCAGGTTACTAACCCAGCTAGTATCCATGAGGACGCAGGCTCGATCCCTGGCCGTGCTCAGTGGCTTAAGGATCTGGCGCTGGCATAGGCCAGCAGCTGCAGCTCCAATTAGACCCCTAGCCTAGGAACTTCCGTATGCCGCAGGTGCAGCCCTAAAAAGCAAAAAATAAAAATTAAAACAAAATTGCACTGAAATCAGTGGTTTTGAGGATGTCAGAGCTGTGGGCCTGGTCCTGTGTCTCACACCCATGGAATTGGGTCCTGGCCCTGCTGTCACATCGGTGCCCTGGGCTGTGCCTCAGGGGTTCTGACACGAGCCGTGGGCCTTGGTCCTGAAACAGACCCACCGATGAAAGACTGGACCCTTTAACCGTAACTGTTTGCTGTGATGCTTCCTTCTGCCAGGGGATATTCTCGAAGATGACGAAGACTATTTGGTGGACGAGCTGAATCAGCCCGTGGTCTCAGATGGTGAACTGGGTGGAGACGAGCTTTCTGACGCCCCCAGCTCCACGGCAGTGGCACCTCCCAGCAGGTCACCTGCACTCACCAAAAAGAAGCAGCATCCAACCTACAAAGGTAGCTTGACCTGCCTTTTCTAAACAGCTTCTGGTATGGCATTCACTCTCCCAGCAGCTGGGCACTACATGCCCCTATCAGGTGTGCCAGTCCCATAAGCAAAGGGTACGACAAGTCATATAAAGGGGTGGAAACTGGGCTCTGGGGAGGAATCCAGCTGCCATCGCACCACTTTCCTCCAGTGCTTTTATTTTTTTCCGGTAACCAGTACTCCCATCAAACACCAGGTACACGATCATTCTGGTGTTCTCTGTGTATTTAGATGGTCACAGCTCAGAAGTGGTTTTACGTTTCTGATGTTTTTTCCCCCTCCCCAAATTTCTTTGATTCAATCCCATGAGAGATATACTCAATATCTGTGTCCAGAGTTGCTGGTACAGGGTTACATTCATATAGCATTCTGTTATCATAGAGTAGTACTATACCTTAGCATCGTTATGTCATTTTAGACTTAAGAGGGATTGAGAGTCATATGGATTGAACTGCAGGTCCCTAAGGGATATGGTGGAATGGCTCTTTTGTGTGTGTGTGTGTGTGTCTTTTTAGGGCCGCACCCACAGCATGTGGAAGTTCCCAGGCTAGGGGTCTAATCGGAGCTGTAGCCGCCGGCCTATACCACAGCCACAGCTGTGACCTACACCATAGCTCACAGCAATGCCAGATCCTTAACCCACTGAGTGAGGCAAGGGATCGAACCCACAACCTCGTGGTTCCTAGTCGGATTCGTTTCTGCTGCACCGTGACGGGAACTCCTGGAATGGCCCACTAGTGTTCCATGGGTTGGAAAGTAGACTGGTTCATATTCCACATCAGACTTCTCAGCTCAGTCTCATCCACAGCCCCGAGTACCTTCTAGCTTTGGTCATTGTGCCCCCATTGGAGGAGAGCAGGTGCAGGGCCTTAGCCTTGTGTCAGGACCCTTGGAGCTGGGGCTGAAAACAGGGAATAGGGATAAAAATAAATTAAGATGCTTTCCAGGAGTTCCTGCTGCGGCTCGGCAGTTTAAGAACCTAACTAATATCCATGAGGATGAGGGTTTGATCCCTGGCCTCACTCGGTGGGTTAAGGATCTGGAGTTGCTGTAATGAGCAGAACGATGTTGATTCTCTGAAGAACGCTGCTACTGCGTCGGGCAACAGGCCCCAAACCTGGATATGTGTCTGAATCACCTGGGGAGCTTTATGAATTGCCAGATTTCCCAGCCCACACCCGCCAAACCCACATCTCTATGATGGGGCTCAGCACCTGTAAATTTAAAAGCTCCCAAAGGTTCAGTGCAGCCAGGCAACGGACTGGCTTTGAGACCAAACATATCAAAAGGCTTGGGGGTCTTTGTACCTCTCCGAGCAAAGTACCTTCCCTGGAAAGCATCTTTTTTAGGGTCACCTCTTTGGAGTTCTGCCTGGGAGAGGCAGGATTTCTCCTTGGAAAGGGAGCTCCAAAGAGGTGGAGCTATTGGATTTGAGGGATGGGATGTCTGAGCAGAAATGAAATGAATCGGGGTGTTGGAGGTTGGAAGAGAAGACCTAAAATGATCCTGAATTTAAAGGTAATAAATGTATATGTAACAAAACAGAAGCAGCCAGCTCCCCATGCCCCTCTTAGCCTTAGAAGGATTTTGCAGGGTGAGTCAGGATGGCCAACGCTTGTGCGGCAGCTGGGTGGATTGTAGGATTTGGGATTTGAGTATGAACTTGACACTCCGTACAGGACCTTGCCACTGGATGGCAGACGGCCCTGCTGGCGGAGAAGTGAAACTGTCCTCAACTCCCAAACCGCTGTCCTGTTTAGAGTGAGGAATTGAAAAGGAGAGGCTCTGGTCTTCCACTGTCTCCTCCGTGGGGCAGTCTCGTGGATCATTTCAGAAGGAAACATGCCTCCGCTTAGAAATATTTCAGTGTCGCTCACGTCTAGACAGCACGCCTTGTCCACCGCTCACTGAATGTTCCGAGCGGGTGTCAGGTGCCCTCCCCCGCCCCGCGTGCCGGCAGAAAGGGATCCCCTCCCGGGGATCTGGCCACCCCACCGCCGGGTCCCTGCAGACCCGGGTCCGACCCGACACCTGACTCGCCTCCCGCGATGTCCTGCAGATGATGCTGACCTGGTGGAGCTAAAGCAGGAGCTGGAAGCAGCTGGGGACTCCCGCCACCGCTCTCCAAGCAGGTCTCTGTCGGTTCCCAATAGGCCTCGGCCACCTCACCCACCGCAGAGACCCCCCCCTCCAAGTAAGACTCCGCTTGCTCTCCGATCGCCACAATGCCTGCTGGCAATAACCGCATACCTCCTGCTCCCCAACGGGCGGCTGTGCATCCAGCCTCTGAGTTTCCACAGCACTTTTTCCCCTCCTTGGCCTCCTGTTTGTCTCAAATCTGTGGCAAGTTTGATGTCAGAGAGAGCTGTCTTTTCTCGAGGCGAATCAAACGATTCCTTGACAGAGCTGTTTCTCATCCTCCCACGGCTGTGCTTTTGCTCTGAGCTGCTTTTCACGTTGGAATTTTAAATGGTGGACAAGCGGGGCCACAGACAATCCAGGGGCACTCTGAGCTTCTTCCTCCCCCAGCCTTCACAGCGTCTTCCAGCACCTTCTCTCCTGGACAGCTGCCCACCCGCTCTCTGCTTCTTAGGACTTAGCCCAGGTGCCTGGACACGTGGGGTGACCTCTGCCAAGGCACGCCCCCGTGTCTGAGCCCGAGTCGACTGAGTACAGCCCTTCCCAGCCCCGGTCTCAGGGTAGCACTTTCCTTCCTGGCTCCTCAAAAGCACTGCTTTGCCTATGAAACATTCCTTAATAATCTGAAATGCAGTCGTGACATGCTTTTCATCAGTTTCTATTTACCTCCACTGGTTACTTCTCTCCCCCCCAATATGACAATTAGACATAAAGATTTTCCTATAGCTGTACTTTCAAAATCACATTCATCTCGGCACAGTAGTAATTGATGGCAGGCCAGCAACACATGACTTGTTAAGCTGATTTTTTTTTTTTTTTTACTTTTCTGGGTTGGTACTCAGAAAATAAAAAATAACATGCAAATTTATATCCTGTATTGTGGCGATTTACATACAAAAAGAGATAAAATATAAACAATAAAATTTTTAATATCACTTACCTAGAGATAGTAGTTGTTGTCCAAAAAGATGTCTCGGCTTTTTCCTATTAGATAGACCCAATAGCTACGCTTAATTTTTATTTTTTTAATTTTTAATTTTTTTTTCGCAAAATTGATATCCATTTTGTTTGGTCTTTTGTCTTTCTTCTATGGTCTGTCACTAAACGTTGCTCTAAAGCATGATTCGTTAACGGCCACAACTCTTATTTAATATAGTTTAATTCCCTGCTTTGGGATTTTGTTCAGATTTTGCCCACAAAACATTTTAAAATTTTGGTCCTATTAATAGTAGTGTGTTTTAAACTACTTAAAATGATTCATCGGATTCTGTATCAGCTTGAAACGCCCCCCGCCCTGGATGTTAGGTTAACACTCGCATTCAAACAGCGCTTCTCTAGAGCATCACATTTACAGGCCTGGGTGCTTCGAGCCTCGGAAGAGAAAGTCAGTAGCTCCTCTGAATCCCCCGAGGCCGTGGACACACTCAGACCCCAGCCATGGCCTTGCTCTCGGCTGGCCGGGAAAGTGCGTTGCAGCAGCTCTGACTTCACTGAGATTAAGACTCTGCCCTCCTTGGTTCTGCAGCTGGTTTAATGGTGAAAAAATCAGCCTCGGATGTGTCCATCTCGTCTGGCACCCACGGGCAGTATTCGATTTTGCAGACGGCAAGACTGCTGCCGGGAGCACCTCAGCAAGCAGTGAGTTCTGCGTTCGGATCAGAGTGAAACGGGCCCGCATCTCTTAGAATCTGCTCTTTGCAGTGAATATATAGATTTATGTCTCTTTAACCCTCTGCCTGTCCACTGCTCATCCCCAAACCCTGTAACTTAGTACCAGCTCTTTTAGAGGGTTTTTAAATCCTCATACAGAGTGCTGGCGAGAGACTCACATTTTGATGAAAAATCCCAGGGGTCCCTTCACGGTGAGACTGTTGGTTTCCTGACCCACCTGCTTCTCTCCCTTCTGATGCTTGCCTTTGACCTTGGTGTATGGAGCAGTGGTTGGTAGAAGGGAAATAGGAGAAACGCAGGTCAGTTGTCTTGAGAGAAGAGGCTGAAAAGAGACCTAACGGGGCCAAAATAACGTAGTAGGGACACTGGTCACAATGACAGTCCTGTGGGATTTTAGACGCCGGGAGTCCCTGAGGGTGGCAGTGAGCGCCAAAGACACGGTGAAGGTCAGTGAGCTGGAGATGAGGGAGGAGGGAGGTGAAGCCGCGTGCTCATGGGTCCCAGGAGAGTGCAGGGAGCTGGGCCAGCCGACCGTCAGGGTCACGGTCACAGTAGGAGTAGGCGGTGGACTCCACCTCGGTGGTTTACAGCGATGAAGGCGGTCCTCAAAGGTGACCCCAGAGGTTTGGGTTAAGAGGTAGGAAGGTGAAAAGGTAGAAAAAGAACTTCTGAGAAAATGCCTGAAGGTGCTTTTGTTTTTTTGTTTTTTATTCAAGTATAGTTGACATGCAGTGTTGTGTTTATCTCCGTTGTACGGCAGAGTGATTCAGTAATGCATGTGCGTGCATTCTTTTTCAAATTCTTTTCCATTATGGTTTATCACAGGATATTGAATGTGGTTCCCTGTGCCGCGTGGTACACAGATCTTGTTTTTTTACCCATCCTCTGTATAATGGTTTGCATCTGCCAACCCCAAACTCGCAGTCCTCCCCTCCTCTACCTGCACTGCCCTTTGGCAACCTCCAGCCTGTTCTCTCTGTGAGTGTGGAAGGTGTCTTAATGACTCCGCTGGACCATGGAAGGATTGACCTCTGATTGTGCTTTCAGGCTTTTACCTGGTTATTGAAATAAAGTTAGAGAATGGTTTGTCCGCATTGCAAAATCCTGTAACCACCTGCTTGGGAGACCAGGGTCCTCTAAACGTTATTGCTTCCTCTTCCTGGGGCGGGGGCGGGGCGGGGCGGGGCTTGAAGGCCGTGGTTTAGATTGGAGTTGCGTTTTAGTCGTCCTCTGCCTCAGGCTCACGTACAGATCAGTGGGCGGTGAACGCACCAGGCGAGGCCCTTCTACCTGTGCTAATGTGCGTTTCTGCCTCATGTTGTCCTCAAGCCCAAAGCCAGGACTGGGATAAGTAAGCCTTATAACGTCAAGCAGATCAAAACTACCAACGCACAGGAGGCGGAAGCAGCAATCCGATGTCTCCTGGAAGCCGGAGGAGGTACGTGTTCCCTGGAACTCTCCCCCCAGTTCTGCTTTTCTCCTCGTCTTCCTACTGAAAGGGGCTTAGAAAAGAAAATAACCTTTTTTCTTTTTTTTTTCTGGAGACAGAATTAAATGAAGGTACCCTTTAGCAACATTTTGTCAAACTCTACTACTGAGATGTAATGTCCATTTAAAACTATACATGTAAAGTTCAGTGAGTAGGTAAAAACCATCCCAGAATGATTAAGCAGCACTTAAGGGAGAAACTGAAATAAATGAAAATGAGTTTTAGAAGCAGTTCGTGCTCTGGGTGCTAAGTCATCCTGAAGGCTCCGTAAAAGGAGATAGGTGGGCAAAAAAAATCTACTTTTTAAATCACCAGCAACTGTGGATTCTTTGCTGTCAGGCAGGGACCTCTTCTCTGCCATGCCGCTTGTTAATTTTTTGTTGCTATTACTTCACGTAACCCATGTTAATGATATTTTAGCCCATTGGAATCTCCCCTTTGCATTCACGACCACTGGAAGCTAACTTTTTTGGTTTTTCTTTTGACTCTGTACTGGCATCTCTTCTTTTTTTTAAATTACTTAATGAATTTTATTACATTTATAGGTGTACAAAAATCATCACAACCAAATTTTATAGCATTTCCATCCCAAACGCTCAGTGCATCCCCCACCCCACAACTTGTCTCATTTGTAAACCATAAGATTTTCAAAGTCTGTGAGTCAGTATGTGTTCTGCAGAGAAGTTCATTGTGTCCTTTTCTTTTTTTAGATTCCACATGTAAATGGTAGCATTTGATGTTGGTCTCTCACTGTCTGACCGACTTCACTTAGCATGATAATTTCTAGGTCCATCCATGTTGCTGTTAATGCTGTTATTTTGTTCCTTTTAATGGCTGAGTAATATTCTGTTGTAATAGTGGATCTTCCCTATCCACTCCTCTGTTGATGGACATTTAGGTTGTTTCCATGACTTGGCTATTGTATAGAGGGCTGGAGTACGTGTGTCTTTTGGAGTCATGGTTTCCTCTGGATAGACTATCATCTCTTCTGAAGGGGGCAGATTATGCCCTCTGAAAAGCCAGATGCGCTTACAGTTGCCCAATTTGCTTTTAACTGGGGTGTTCATTTGAAATTCACAAATAACATTTAGGGGTTCATGGATCAAGAGGCTGAGAACCACTGCCATGGGATAACAGCTTGGTTTCTTTTTTATTGAAGAATAATAATAACTAAAACGGTATGGCTGTAACAAGCCAAGTGTCCATCAACTGATAAATAGAGAGAATGTCCTGTATCCATACCGGGGAATATTATTCACCCATAAAAAGAATAAAGTACCAACACACATTACATCACGGGTAAATCGTGACAACAACATGCTCAGTGAAAGAACCAAACACGACAGGCCATGGATTGCATGATCCCATTTATCTGAAGTGTTGAGAATAGTCAAATCTGTGCAGAGAGAAAGAGTGGTTTCCAGGGGTGGGAGAAGAGTGTGTTGGGCTTCTTTTTGGGGTGATGGAGATCCTCTGGGGATTAGATAGTGGTGACAGTGTACAACTGTGTGGCTATGCTAATAACCACCAAATTGTAGCCTTTAAAAGGGTACATTTTATGGTATGTGAATTATATTGCAGTAACGCTTAAAAAAAAGCAAACTCTATAGATACAGAAGTTAGGAGAGGTTTGAGGTTCCACACAGGGTCCCAACTTAACATTTTCTTGGTCATGGGCCCTAATGAGCTTTTGCGGACATTTGCACCAACTCCCCTGAGAAGCACAGGTAGGTACACATGTCAGGGCCTCACCGATCCTCCCCCACACAGACCCCGGATCACCATCCCCTGTTGAGAAGATGAGCATGAGAAGCTGGGAGCCAAAGCTAGCTGGTTGGTCCTGACAACCCTCATTGATTTATTCTTAGACAAAAAAGAAATACAGGAGTTCCTGCTGTGGCACAACAGGAGCAGTGGTGTCTTGGGAGCGCTAGGACGCAAGTTCAGTCCCCAGTCTGGCACAGTGGGTTAAGGACCTGGAGTTGTTAACAGTTGTGGCGTAGGTCGCAGCTGTGGCTCGAATCTGATCCCTGGCCTGGGAACTCCATATGCTGCAGGGCAGCCAAAAACAAGGAAGAAGTACCTGGCATCAGTGAGTTATCCGTAGCATGTAGACCATCTAAAGATGAAGCCAGGCATTGAGTTACCTTGTCCTTCACATTACAGCCTTGCCATGATGTCTTTCAGGCATCCCAGGGGAAGTCCCAAATGCCATAGGCTTGAGGGACCAGGGAGCTTCCAAACCAGAGCCCACAGTGGGCGTGGCTCCGCTCCTGCCCCGTCGGCCGGCACCCAGAGTTCCTGCCATCAAGAAGCCAACCTTGAGGAGAACAGGGAAGGTGAGAACCTGGTCGCATAAGCCTGTCCCTCCTCGGTCGCTCACATGTCTCCTTAGATAAAAATTACATCTCCAGTGGGTGCCCTTATACACGTTCGTGTGTCCCAGACACAGCTCCATCCTTGAGGAAAGTGCCTGGCAGTCACGGTCTCTTTGGTATCCCTCTGCTTCCTGGCGCACGCTGAACGGAAAAATTGAGAATTTCTCACCGAGACGGGAATAGCTTGGTGGTATCAAGCTGCCCAAATGGTCATTTCAGTCCCCAAAGCGAACCACAGCGGGATGCTTTATTCCAAGTGTCCCATCAACGCCCGTTTTTGTGTGTGTGTCATCTGTCCACAGTTTCACGTGTACTGATTTTATTTGCATTGGAAAAACAATCGACGGTGTGACAAGCTCTTGTGCGGTCTCGGATCCTGGATAGCTTTTCTTGCCACTTTTCTTGCAGATTGTTTTTTGCTCTCGCTCTCAAGCTTCTCAGCCTTGCTTGCTGCTTCAAAGACATGAGTTTGTCAGGACAGTAGCAGCCCAGAGACTGGCACCCATAGAGACCGCTGGATCTTCTGTTTGAGCCCAGTGTGCTCGTGACGGACACTCGGTAATCCCTTGGCTGGTCACGACAGAATGGCTGCTTTGCCACCCGTAGAAAGTGTGAGCGTGGCTTGGGCGCTTGCTTCATACAAGAGCTTGCTTTGTGTTCTCTGGGTTGCTCTGCTGTCCCCCTTCTGCGCCTTCATCTGCCCATCTTCCACGCCTCCTCGCGCCGCTGACCCCTTCGCTCCTCCTCATCTCCATTCTTGCTTTGTCTTTTCAAAGCCAGGGACAGAAAAGGATCCATTTTCCCCACCTGATGCACAGGAGCGGCAGTTAAAAGGCTGTCAGAGAAGGGGTTGTTTTTGCACCTAGATCTTGAAAGAGCCAGTGGAAATACTGAAATGCCGATGCTTAAGCTACCGACAGCCAGCCGTGTCGGTACAAAAGCTCCCTCTGGCCTCGTGCAGTTGTTTTTTTTTTTGGGGGGGGGGGATCCTTTTGAATCAGAACCAAGGAAGTGAAGCTGCTAAGTGAAATTTTCCGTTCTTCTGTATTTAAATATCAAAAGATTCAAGGAGCAAGTACATCCATTAGTCCTTCAATTAGCTTAATGCTGCGACATAAGCCCTCTTACGCCGGCATGGTACAGACTACATTATCAAAGCTGCGGCCTCAAAGAAGAGAGTGTTCAGAGAGGTCCGCTGTTATTAGAGGAGGAGCATGACCCCGTTTCCTAGGTAACAGGGAAACTTATTTCAGATTATTCCTGGTGGCCCTGGTTTTAAAGCTCCCATTCCTCTTTCACGGGACCGGCCGGTCCTCCTTGATACGTGTGTCTTAATCCCGTGTTCTTTCTGGTCACATTCCTGCATCCCAGACATTCTCAAATCCTGGATTTTCCAGAATGTCCGCTTCGCCCCATCTCTGCTCCCCTGTGGACCCTGTGTGCGCTGATTCCCAGCTCCTGGGGCGGGCTGCTCATTGACACTCTTTGTCGTGCCTTTTCTCAGCCCGCGTCACCGGAAGAACAGTGTGGGAATCAGGCTGTCCATTTTACAGTCGGGCCCCCCGAGATGAGCCCTGACACTCCTCCTCTAGTGACTGTTCCTCCGGTTCCCAAACCGAGAACACTTCAGCCTGGGAAAGGTGCCGCCAGGAAGCCCGCGCCGGACGAGGCCCCGCCCACGGCCGCGCCGCCCCCTCTGGAGGCCCCGCCTCCCGTGCCCCAGGCGCCGCCCAGGAGGAAGAAGTCGGCCCCTGCGGCCTTCCACCTGCAGGTGCTACAGAGCAACTGCCAGCTTCTCCAGGGCCTCACCTGCAGCAGCCCCAGCAGCGACTGCCCCTCTGCACAGCCTACAGGGGGCGCTCCCTTTGCACAGCCACCTTTTCTCAGCCCTTCGTCAGCCTCAAGCCCGGAAACGGCTGGCACCAAGAATGCGAGGTCAGAGGCGGCCCCCCTTCTGGGTGAATATCAGGATCCCTTCTGGAGCCTTCTCCATCACCCTAACCTGTTGAATAATTCCTGGCTTTCCAAGAACTTTGACCCCTTGGACTTGGAGACTAGGAACCTTGGAAGGGCACACGCAGCTTCCCTGCAAGTCAGTGCGTCCCCTGCTCAAGAGCCGCCGCTGGAGCACAGACAAAAAGACCTGGGTCACTGGGTGACCGTCAGTGACAAGGACAAGAGGACAGTGCTGCAGGTGTTTGACCCACTGGCAAAAACATGACCAGGGAACTTGGACAGCTGCCCTCCTGCAGGATGTGTGCCTTTTCCTTGGTTTCACTTTATAGGGGGAAAGCCCAGTGGCCTCAACCCCTCAATGGAAAGAGACCTCTATTTAAAGGCACACTGAAAAAACTTTGGTACTTCTGTCACTTTTGTGTAGTTTACAAAAACTGTGTCTCGTATTCAATAAGATTACTATTCAACCACCAAGATGTGTTTTATCCCAGACTTGCGCATGTTATGTTTCCTCCCTGTGTGTGGGGAAACAACCTCCGGCTAGATTCAGTGTCTGGATTTTAGGAGAGGGAATCTAGCTGGTAACGCGCAAGGAGTTCCCACCCGTTGAATTTTAAACGGCAGTTCAATTTATGTGTGTATGTGGTTGTTAAAAAAATATTGTTTGTATTTTACAGATTTGGAATAACTTTTTGGTGACTCACTTGAAGGTTGATGCATAAAGTAAGGATTATACTAAAAGGTGGTTGGGACCATGAAGAGCTGTACCTGGCCGGCTGACACAGGGTTAAAAAGATATCGGAGTAGGAAGCAGCAAATAGGTCCACCAGGAGACTAGACTGTTCATTCCCGTGAGCCCTTGTGTTTATTTATGTACGCAGATGGTAACGTTGCTGTCATCCCCTGCTTTGGGTCTGAAGCCTATACCATTAGCTTAACCTGAGCTTCAACTGGCTAAAGCCTCCGGGACCCTGTCATAGACTTTGCATGTCCCATAAATCGCTACAGTCCTGAGCTCTGGTGCGGTACTTTAACCAGTTTTTACATACTCTCTATTCCCTATTAAACAAAACCTTATGAATCTCTTTTTTCCCCATATATTCCGTACCCAGTAAAAGCACAAAATGCTGGCACTTAATACTGATCCTCATTGTTGTCATTCGAGGAATATTTGTCTCAGTCTGGGATACCTGGCTGTGGCTTCGGGAAGGACAATAGCACACGTCCCTATATGCAAGAAACCCCAGGATGTTCTGAGTGAGCTTATCTACATTTTATTAGTTTTTTTCCTTACACATTTCCAGCACTGCTTCTTGCCTATCCAGTCATTTAAAAAGACACCAGCTGGAGTTCCTCAGTGGCTCAGCGGGTAAAAGATCCAGCTTTGTCACTGCTGTGACTCCGGCTATGATGTGGATTCTGTCCCTAGCCCGGGAACTTAAACATGCCACGAGCGCAGCCAAAAAAAAAAAAAAAAAAGACATCCGCATACTTTTATATTTCTAAAAAAGAATGTTTTAAGGCCTAGAATCCATTTGGTGCAGATATCATAATTTCACTGATGAGAAGTTCACTGGCAAAATCTTAGTGTGCCACATACCGTATTTAGGAGTCGTTGATGTCATAGACTCAGTGAGCAGTGGTTCTGTGTTAGTCTAAGGTGACCTGGGAATTCCTGCACTAAAAGCTAATGGTTAGGAAGGCAGTAATAATCTTGCCTGGGGCAATACCACCCTTCCTTTACCCTTCAGACCTCTGGGATTTCAGACTTAGCTCTCATTACCACGATCCAGATACACTGCAGGTTATTTAAGTCTGGCATGCCAAACAAAAGCACAACTCTTTCTCGCTGCCTTTGAAAACTAGTAAAAGGAAAAAAGTATTAGTGACCCAGAGACATAAACAGATAGTACAGATAGTTAACCAGTCAAGACAGATGGTGTTTCTGGCCTTAGCGGATTAGGACACCTTCTCTAGCGCTTACATGCTTTGTGTCATTTTTACCTCTCTAAGAAATGCAAGAAGTAAAACTGCGTGATCTTGAAAGAGTTGGGGGAGAAAGAAAGCAGGTTTGGGGAAGGCAAATCATTTGCCAGGGTTCGTGTCACTGCTGAAGGGTAGGGCTGGGAGTGGAATTGTAGATTTCTTAGTTCAAACTCTCTTTTCTCTATAACCTCTTTTCCCACTAATAAGGAGGTGAATTTGTTGACTTTAACAACCAGTCAGAAAGGAGGAGAATAGGAAGCACAAAAAAATTGCTTCCGGTGCTGGGAATAGGCCTAATTTTCAGGTTTCTTCTTTGTTCTAGAGAGCGAGTAGCCAATAAATGATACAGAGAACAGAATTTCCTTTAAGATAGGTGTTCGTCACACAAATGTTTCTAAAATTGCTTCCGGTGCTGGGAATAGGCCTAATTTTCAGGTTTCTTCTTTGTTCCAGAGAGCGAGTAGCCAATAAATGATACAGAGAACAGAATTTCCTTTAAGATAGGTGTTCGTCACACAAATGTTTCTTAAGGATCTGACAGTAAGTATTAATACACAGAATTGTGTTGTGGCAAATCAGAGGAAGAAATTACAAATTGTTTAATATTAAGGAATGAAAAAAAAAATGAATGTTGGAATTCCCTCATGGCTCAGTGGGTTAAGGATCTGGCATTGCCACTGCTGTGGTTCTGGTTACAGCTGTGGCACAGGTTCAGTCCCAGACCTGGGAACTTCTGCATGTCACAAGCATGGCCATAAAAAGAAAAAGAGAAGAGAAATTAATATTGTTTGATTATAGTTATTCAAAATTAGTGAACAACAGACTGGATTTTGAGTTGATCATACGTTAAGGTTCTCTAACATTCTCTCTTTAAAAAGGTGAGGGGGGCAATTGGAATTGCCTTATTCTTTAAATCAGTGCTTAGCTGTTGGTAGGTCTCCTAGGTTTGCCATAGAGTTGGTTGACAATAGGCAGTTGCCATCCTAGGGATTTCATTCTGTGGTTTTTATATTTAGTCTTCTTTGATGCGCCTGCACTGGCCTTTTTCCTGTGACCTTGCAGTTTGTTTCGTGACTATTCTGTAAGGCGTTACAGTTCACTAGGAGTATTTTAGGCACAGACTTTACAATTCAGCATTGTCTCCCTGATTCCAAGGAAGTTCCCTTTTTATAACACAATATTCTGACTTGTCGGCCTGTTTTAAACATTTGTTCCAGTAAATTACTGAAACTAGGATATCTGCCTAAGCATTTCCTGTAGGAGTTTAAAGCTGTTGAAGTGCAAGACAGTTAATACAATTCTCCTGACCCGTGTGTAAGTATAAGCAAGCTGATCACCAAAACATCTGCTTTATAATGAAGTTATTCGATTAGAAAGGAAGGCTGCAAAAATTACTTATTGAGTGACTGGCAATTAATAAAACCCTGTAATGTTTATTTGAAGTGATAATTTGTACTGAAACTGTAAAAAAACACCTATTAAAGGTTTTGTTTTGTCTTTTTTTTAATTTGACTTATTTTTTGCAAATATGATGAGAACCTTGGAACATCTTTGGCTAGCCTTTCAGCGTGGTTAAAACGTGATTGCTAGGAGTTCCCATTGTGGCTCAGCAGAAATGAATCTGACTAGGAACCACAAGGTTGTGGGTTTGATCCCTGGCATTGCTCAGTGGGTTAACAATCCGGCATTGCCATGAGCTGTGGTATAGGTTTCAGACGCAGCTTGGATCCCACGTTGCTGTGGCTGCGGTGTAGGCCAGCAGCTACAGCTCCGATTAGACCCCTGGCCTGGGAATCTCCATATGCTGCGGGTGCGGCCCTAAAAAGACCAAAAAAAAAAAAAAGATGTGATTGCTAGTTATTCCTCTATTTGAGTTCTCGTTTTTGTTTCTTTTTTTCAGCCATCAAACTATGTTGAAGCAGCATCAAGTAATAATTTGGTTAGGAATTTAAGACCTGAATTTAAGAGTTATACACCGCCATAACGTGTATAATAACGTTACGCTACAATATTGAGAGATGCTAGGATTCCTTTTCTCTAGGATCTTAGATCTGACTTCTCCTTGGATTGCTAGAGTTTTGAGTACATCACTGCATGGGGGCGGAGGAAGGGAGTAAACAGTCTTCCAGTTCTGTCTGGGTTTGTTCTTAGCCAAGTAACACACACAATGTAGGTCATAAATGTTCTCTGATGCCTTTCAGAAATAAGAATATACTGACAGTCGCCACGTGATAAAGATGGCTGTTCCTCCCGACCAGTAAGTATGATACTAAATTTCTTTCATCTGAGTACACAGCCTGCCATGTGGACGGGTAGGAAGAAAAGGGCGGGTTACGTGACCTTCCTTTCCCAAGGTCATGAGAGAGGGGGGAGTGAAACTCACTGTCATACTAGGCAGACTGTTTTTGTTTTTTTTTTTTGTTTAAACAGCAACAAAAAAATTATTATTTTGGGAAGGGTGAATGTTCTGTAGTTTGTGTTTTTTTTAATTTTTAAAAAATTTTATGGAGGCATAGTTGTTTTACAGTGTTGCAGTAGCTTCAGGTTTACAGTAAAGTGAATCAGTTATACATATATTTATTTTCCCCCCATAGGTTATTCCAGAACATTCAGTAGACCTCCCTATGTTGTACAGTGGGTACTTGTTAGTTATCTGTTTTATACACAGTAATGTGTATATGTTAATCCCATTCTCCCAATTTATTCCTTCCCACCACAGTTTCCCCTTCGGTAACCATAAGTTTGCTTTCAAAATCTGAGTTTGTTTCTGTTTTATAAATAAGTTCTTTTGTATCTCTTTAATTAGATTCCCCATGTAAGTGATATCACAGGATTTTGTCTTTCTCTGTCTGACTTACTTAATATGATAATCTCCAGGTATATCCATGTTGCTGCAAATGTCTATGTCATTCTTTTTTATGGCTAACATTCCGTTGTATATGTGTACTGTATCTTCTCTATCGATGGACATTTAGGTTGCTCCCATGTCTTGGCTATTGTAAATAGAGCTGCAGTGAACACTGGGATGCGTGTATCTTTTCAAAGGATGGTTTTCTCAGGAGTGGGATTGCTGGATCAAATGGTAATTCTGTTTTTTGTTTTTTAAGTAATCTCCATACTGTTTTCCACAGTGGTTGTATGAATTTTCATTCCCACCAACAGTGTATACCCTCTCCAGCACTTATTTTTTGTAGATTTTTTGATGACAGCCATTCTGGCCGGTGTAAGGTGGTACTTCATAGTAGTTTTGATTTACATTTCTCTAATAATTAGTGATGTTGAACATTTTTGTGTGTGTTTTTTGGCCATATGTATGTCTTTGGAGAACTGTGTATTTAGATCTTCTGCCAATTTTTTTGATAGGGTTTTTTTTTGGTATTGAGCTACAAGGAGGGGTTTATAAATTTTGGAGATTAATCACTGTCAGTCGCTTCATTTGCAAATATTTTCTCCCATTCTGTGGGTTGTCTCTTCATTTTGTTTCCTTTGCTGTGCAGAAACTTTTAAGTTTCATTAAGTCCCATTTGTTTATTTTTGTTTTTATTGTCATTACTCTAGGAGGTGTATCTGAGAAGATATTGCTGTGGTTTATGTCAAGAGTGTTTGGCCTATGTTTTCCTTTAAGAGTTTTATAGTATCTGGTCTTATATTTAGGTTTTTAATCCATTTCCAGTTTATTTTTATGTATGGTGTTAGGAAGTGTTCCAATTTCATTCTTTTACATGTAGCTGTCCAGTTTTCCCAGCACTGCTTATTGAAGGGACTGTCTTTCCCCATTGTGTGTGGGTTCAATTCTGGCCTGGCTGGCTGGCTGGCTTGCTTGCTTTTTCTTTCTTTCCTTTTTTTTTTTGGTCTTTTTGCCTTTTCTAGGGACGCAGTGATAGTATATGGAGGTTCCCAGGCTAGGGATCCAATCAGAGCTGTAGCCACCAGCCTACACCACAGCCACAGCAACGCAGGATCCAAACCGTGTCTGTAACCTACAACACAGCTCACGGCAATGCCAGATCATTAACACACTGAGCAAGGCCAGGGATCACACCCGCAACCTCATGGTTCCTAGTCGGATTCGTTAACCACTGAGCCACGACAGGAACTCCTAGAAATTGTTTTCTTAATTTATCTGATAGTTTGTTATTAGTGTATAGAAACACACAGTTTTTGTCTATTGATTTTGTATCCTGCAACTTTACCAAATTTGCTTATTCTAAAACATTTTGGTGGAGTCTTTAGGGTTTTCTTTATATAATATTGTCATCTACAAATAGAGACAGTTGAAGTTCCCATTGTGGCTCAGTAGTTAGTGAACCTGACTAGTATCCATGAGGACACAGGTTCGATCCCTGGCCTTGCTCAGTGGGTTAGGGATCTGGCGTTGCCATGAGCTGTGGTGTAGTTCACAGACATGGCTCGGATCTGGTGTGGTTGTGTCTGTGGCCTAGGCCGGTGGCTGTAGCTCCAATTCGACCCCTAGCCTGGGAACCTCCATATGCCGCGGGTGCGGCCCTAAAAAAAAAAAAAATAGAGACAGTTAGGCTTTTCCTTTCCCGTCTGGATGCCTTTTATTTCTTTTTCTTATCTAATAATTGCCCTGGCTAAGACTTCCAGTACTATGTTCAAAAGAAATGGTGAGAGTGGGTATCCTTGTCTTGTCCCTGATTTTAGAGGAAATGCTTTTGTTTTCACTGTTGAGTATTAGCTGTGGGCTTATCACGTATAGCCTTTCTGATGCTGAGGTATATTCCCTGTAGACCCACTTTGTTTTTCATGAAGGGAAGTTGAATTTTGTCAAATCCTTTTTCTGCATTAATTCAGATCATCATTATGATTTTTATCCTTCATTTTGTTAATATGATGTATTGCATCGATTGATTTGTGGATGTTGAACCATCCTTGCAGATCTGGAACAAATCCACTTGATCATGGTGTATGAGCCTTTTGATGTACTGTTGAATTTGGTTGGCTAAGAATTTGGGTGAGCATTTTTGTCTTTCTGATCATCAGGTATATTGGCCTATAATTTTCTTTTCTTGCAGTGTCTTTGTCTGGTTTTTGTTTGAGGGTAATGCTGGCCTCATAGAATGAGTTGAGAAATGTTTTCTCCTCTTCTCTTTTTCAGAGGAGTTTGAGAAAAATCAGTATTCTTTGAATGTTTGGTAGAACTTATCAATGAAACCATCTCGTCCTGCATTTTTCTATGTTGGGAGGTTTTTTTGATTACTGATTCAATCTCTTTACTAGTAATTGATCTGATCAGATTTTTTTTTTTCATGGTTCAGTGTTGGCAGGTTGTATGTTTCTAGGAATTTATCTGTTTCTTCTAAGTTGTCCAGATTGTTGGCATATAATCATTCACATCAATCTCTTATGATCCTTCAAATTTGTATGGTTATCAGTTATAATGTCTCCTCTTTCACTTCTAATTTTAATTGAGTCCTCTGAAGGTTTGTCTGTTTTATCTTTGCAGAAGATTGATCTCTTTGTTTCACTGATCTTTTCTATTGTCTTTTAAATCTTTATTTCATTTATTTTTGCTCTGCGAACTCCTTTCTTCCACTAAATTTGGGCTTTGTTTTCCTTTTTCTGTTTTCTTGAGGCATAAAGGGAGTTTGAGATTTTTCTTGTTTCTTGTTTATTGCTGTGGACTTCCCCTTAGAACAACTCTATATTCCATTTCCGTTTGTCTCAAGGTATTTTTTATTTTTCCTTTGACCCATTGGTTATTTAGTTACTGTTTAATCTCTATATATTTATGAATTTTTCAGTTTTCTTCCTGTAATTGGTTTCTAGTTTCATACCATTGTGGTTAAAAAAAAAAAATATATATATATATGTATATATATGTCTGATATAATTTTAGTTGAAAATTTATTGATGTTTTATGGCCTAACATATAGCAATCCTGGAGAATGTTCCATGTGCGCTTGAAAAGAATGTTTATTTTGCTGCTGTTGGATAGAAAGTTCTGTAAATATCTGTTAAGTCCATTTAGTCTAACATATTGTTTAAGTGCAGTGTTTCCTTGTTGATTTTCTGTCTGGGTGATCTCTCTGTTGTAGAAAGTGGAATATTGAAGTCCCCTATTATCATTGTATTGCTGTCTATTTCTCCCTCCAGATCTGTTAACATTTGCTTTAATATTTAGGTGCTCCTATGTTGGGCACATACATATTTACAAATGTTATATCCACTTGTTGGATCGACCCCTTTATCATTATATAAGGTATAGATCTTTTTTGCCTTTGCTATATAGTGTCTTAAAAATCTGTTTTGTCTGATGTAAGTATAACCACTCCAGGTTTGTTTTAGTTTCCATTTGCATGGAATATACGTTTCCATTCCTTTGCTTTCCTTGTGTGTGTCTAATTTAAAGCCAAATGAGTGTCCTACAGGCAGCATATAGTTGTGTGTGTTTCTTTAAATGCATTGGCCACTCATTATCTTTGGATTAGAGAAATCAGTCCATTTACATGTTAAGGTAAAGTAATCATTAATAGACACAGACTTACTATTGCTGTTGTAATTGTTTTGTGGCCGTTTTCTTGTTCCTTTGTTCCTTTCTGTTGCTCTCTTTCTGATTTGATTACTTTCTGTAGTGGTGATGCTTAGATTCCTTGATCTTTTATGTATGTGTACATAAAAGTTTTTGCTTCATGGTGACCATGAGGTTTACATAAAACATATTTGCAACAGTCTGTTTTAAGCTGGTAACAACTTAAGTTCAAATGCATACTAAAGCTGAACATTTCTACTCCCCTCTCTCACTTTTTGTCTGATGTCATGATTTACACGTCTTTCACTGGTGTATCCATTAATAAATTATTATAGTTATAGTTATTTTTATTACTTTTGTCTTTTAAACTTCACACTAGATTTCTAAGTGATTTACCCACTGCCATTACAACATTAGAGCATTCTGAATTTATATACAGATCTTCTTCAACCTGTGATGGGGTTACATCCCAATAAATCCATTGTAAACTGAAAATACTGTACTTTGAAAATGCATTCAACACACCTAGCCCACTGAAAGTCAGAGCTTACCCTAACCTGCCTTAAATGTGCTCACAACACTGACATTAGCCTACAGTTGGGGAAATCATCTAACACAAAGCCTATTTTATAATGAAGTGTTGGGTATCTCATGTAATTTATTAAATATCAAAAGTGAAAAACAGAATGGTTGCTTGGGTACAGAATGGTTTTAAGCATATCAGTCTTTTACCCCATGATCATGTGGCTGAGTGGGAGCTATGGCTTCCTGCCATTGGCCAGCATCCTAAGAGAGTACATTTGGCATATTGCTAGCCCAGGAAAAGATCAAAATTCAAAATGTGAAATGCGGTTTCAACTGAATGCATGTCACTTTTGCACCATCTTAAAATTGAAAAATCGTAAGTCAGACCATTTTAAGTCAGGGAACAGCTTATTTACCTTTACTAGAGACATTTATGCTTTAATATGGTTTCCTGTTACTAAATAGCATCCTTTCATTTCAGCTTGAAGAAATCCCTTTAACATTCCTTAAGAGTCTAGCCTAGTACCTCTTATCTGGAAACAGCTTTGCCAGGGATTCTTGTTTGGTACTTTTTTGCTCTCAGTACTTAGAATATATTGTGCCACTCCTTTCCGGCCCGCAAAGTTTCTGTGAAGGATCTGGTAGTTTTATGGGGTTCCCTTGAACATTGTAAGCTGTTTTTCTCTTGCTGCTTTTAAGATTCTGTCCTCGTCTTTATCTTTCGACTGTTTAATTATAAAGGGTCTCAGTGCAGGACTCATCTTTTTTGGAACTTTCTGGGATTCCTGGTTTGGGAAGATTTTAGCGTTTATTGGTTAGAATAAGTTTTCTACTCCCTTTCTTCTTTCTTTTCCTTCTGGGACCTCTGAAATGCAGTATTGGTCTGTTTGACGGTATCCCAGAGGTGCCCTATGCCATCTTCACTGTTTTTTGTTCTTTTTTTTCTTTTTGTTCCTCTGATAGGATGAATTCCACTGCCCTGTTTTTGAGTTTGCTGACCCTTTCCTCCACCTTCTCTAGTCTGCCACTGAACCCCTCTATTCCTTTTTTTCAGGTCAGTATTCTTCAGCTCTGTGATTTTTTTTTTTTTTAATAATGATTTTTTTGTGTGTGTGTCTTTTTGCCTTTTCTAGGGCTGCACTTGCGGCATATGGAGGTTCCCAGGCTAAGGGTCAAATCGGAGCTGTAGCCACTGGCCTACGCCACAGCCACAGCAACGTGGGATCTGAGCCGTGTCTGCAACCTACACCACAGCTCACGGCAACGACGGATCCTTAACCCACTGAGCGAGGCCAGGGATCGAACCCGCAACCTCATGGTGCCTAGTCAGATTCATTAACCACTGAGCCACAACGGGAACTCCTAATGATTTTTTACTCTTTTCATTATAGGTGGTTTACAGTGTTCTGTCAGTTTTCTACTATACAACAAGATGACCCAGTCACACATACATGTATACATTCCTTTTTCTCACATTATCATGCTCCATCATAAGTGACTGTAGTTCCCAGCGCTATACAGCAGGATCTCATTGAGCTTTGTGATTTCTGATCAATACATTCTTGTATTTCTAGGTCTTGGTTAAAATTCCTGGTTCCTGCATTATTCTGTTGACCACGGTGAGCATCTTGGTGGGCCATTATTTGGAACTTATCACTTATCTTTATTTCATCAAGGCTTGTTTTTGTAGTTTCATCTTACTCTTTTATTTGGAACATATTCCTCTGTTTCTTCATGTTTCCTTGACTCTCCGTGTTGGCTTCTGTGCGTTAGCTAAAGTAGCCACCTCTCCCAGCCTTGCCAAAGCTGTCTCATGTAGGAGATGAATCTAGTATTCAGTCCATCGAGCTCTTGGTTGTCTCTCACTCTGTCGTTGTCTGAGCAGTCTTCTTTGTTCTTAGTGCCTCCTGGTAGTTTCTGCGCAGACCTGTCAGTGTTCCAAAGGGGACATTCTCTGTTAGTACCATGATGCAGGCTGTTTGGAAACTGGACCCAAAGGCGGTAGCTCTTAACTGATATAAGCAGACTTCTTCCAAGGAAAGACTGGAAGATGGGTGTTTCTTCTGTTCCCTCTGTGTTGGACAATAGGGGAAGGAACTGTTTGTTGGCTATGGCTGTGTGGGATCCACAAACACAAGGCCTGCTGGCCATCAGAGCCGGGTAGCCACTGTGAGGCCTTGCAAGCCCGTTAAGAACTGTTTCTTTCTTTGTGATAGTCTTTTGGCTCCTGTGGATGCAAGCCCTGTTGGCTTTCCAAGCTAGGTGTTTTGGGGGTGTAGCCTTCAGGTAGAAGACTTAAAAGTTGGGGCACTGGCTGTTGTTCCCAAACCCTTCACTCCCAGGCAGAAGCTGGGAGTCATGCGTTCCCTCCTAATTGCATCTCATTGTGCCAGGGGTGGGGTTTATGGTGTCTCAGCCTTTCCTGCCTATTTCAGTGTGGGCATTTTCTCGTTTACCCAATATATAGAAGTTCAGATAGTTTCTGAATTTTTCTCAGAGGGAATTGTTCCATGAGCAGCTGCAGATCTGGTGTCTATGGAGCAGGTGAGTCCAGGAGCCACTTTTGTCACCATCTTGGTCAAGAACCAAAAATGTCTTAATCTTGGAGTTTCCATTGTGGTTCAGTGGTAATGAACTGACTAGTGTCCATGAGGACTAGGGTTTGATCCTCGGCCTTCCTCAGTGGTTTGCTGTGAGCTGTGGTATATATAGGTCGCAGATGCAGCTTGGATCTGCTGTTTCTATGGCTGTGGCATAGGCCGGCAGCTGCAGCTCCAATTCAGCCCCTAGCCTGGGAACTTCCATATGCCCTGGGTGCGGCCCTAAAAAACAGAAACAAAAATTTTAATCTAGTAGTCCCAAATGTCAAAATATTCTGAAATCTGAATGTTAATTTCTAGGCATTCTGTAAAGGTCCTAGGAATCAGTGTATATCCAGCTTTCATTATAAATTAGCTTCAATAATTCTGAGATAATGTTTGTATCAAATTAAAAATCAAAGGTTCTAGTAAGCTTAGTGCTCCAAACTTTGGAACAAGGTATTGAACTCCATGCCAGTGTTTCTAAACTCCAAGGCCAAGCTGAACACACAATAAGAACTGGAGTCTTTACAAGAACGACTTCTGAATTTGGAAATTTCTTGGCTATTGAACCTTTTTTTTTGTTTGTTTTTTAGGGCCACACCTGTGGCATATGGAGATTTCTAGGCTAGGGTCAAATCAGAGCTGTAGCTGACAGCCACAGCCACAGCCACGGCAGATCAGAGCCACATCTGCCACCTACACCATAGCTCACAATGCCGGATCCTTAAACTCAGTGAGGCCAGGGATCGAACCTGAGTCCTCTTGGATACTAGTTGGGTTTGTTACCACTGAGACACTACAGGAACTCCTGAACTGTCCTTTTAATTAAGCAATCTGTAATGTTACTTTTTAGAAAGTAAATTTCTAATAGATCTCAAGTGATTAGCTTTTGGGAGTGTTCAACATCTAACATAAGGACATGGATCAGTTATACTAAGTACTTTAAAATGCATTTATTGAACATATTTAACTTTTTTTAATGGACACATTTTTATGCCAAATGTCAATAAAAACCAAAATATACATTAACCTATTTAATATTAAAGTTGAAAATTTAGGAGGTATGCCTAAAACTCAAATTTTAGGAATTAAGAAATAATTTGAGGGGCACTGCGGATTATGAACCAAGTTCAAAAGCGATATCCACATCACTCACTGCATTATTGTGCTTTCTCAGTAGGAAAACAGCGCTGGCACCCACCACCAGGGGCGCTACCAAGCAGCAGCTTCATCCTCCACCATATGTATTCTGGCTGCAGCTATGAGCTTGGGTGAATGGCTGAGACAGTGTCAAGAAAGGTATTGTGATCTTCTGTTTGTAGTGGGACTCCTTCTGTGGGGACATTGAATTTAAACGCTGGAGTAAAGGGAGACTTGGTACACTTGATTTTCAGGGTTGACAACATAATCAGACTTGAAAGAGTTATAAATAAGGCTAAGCTCACTTTTCATCTGAATTTTATTCACAGCTTGCTTTTAGCAGTCTGCTCTGTAACATCTGTATTTTTTTTTCCTTCTTAAACATATCATTTACAGTGACTTTTCACAAGAGGAAAAAGGCAATATGAAGCGTCATTTGAAATTTTTTTCCAGAAAGGCTATTTAAACAAGCGTGATTGAACCAGAACCATTTTATTGATAGTCTAAGTTTAAAATTATTTCAATTATGTATGTTTTTGTATGTTGTGTTCTTAAGAGTTTTTCAGGTGATGATTTTAACATTACGGACTTAAATCTCACAAAACAAAGGGTGTACATTATATCCACTTCATAAACAGAATAAACAGAAATGTTAATTTTAAGTGACTTGCCTGAAAAACTACAGTGGTTGAGAAATACACTGGATCCCCCTCCCAGACCTTATTTTTAAAGCTCAGCTATAATGTCTATATTGAGATTTTAAGGAGTGGGATTTCATTCCATTAGTCTAAGTTAATGAACAGATGCTCCAACCAGGGTTTATGTGCCATGGTTCATGAAAAAAAAAAAAAAGAGCCAAACATATTTAACCCCTCTCAGGTCACCTTCTTTAGCTAGAGTTTATTGTTGTTAGCTAACCATCACACTCTGTTTACCTACATAATAAAATAGTTAAGTCACCCATTAGGCTGTTGCATAATTAAATAATGAGATGCAGCTAGGGTTTACTGATGACCCCACTTAACCTGCAGATGCCATACTCCAGTTTTAGCTTTGACTAGCCCATTCTGCAGATGTCCACCATTTTCAAAATGGTAAACATAAGCTTAACATGACCCAGCAATTCCACTCCTAGTAGATCCAAGAGAATAGAAAACAGGTCCACACAAAAACCTGGACATGAATGTTCATAGCAGCATTATTCATATTAGCCCCAAAATGGAAAGAACCTAAATGGCCACCAACTGAGGAATGAATAAACAAAGGTGGTACATCCATACAGTGCGTTCGACCCTAAGAAACAACAAAGTACTACATGTATACATGCTGCGTGAAGGATGAACCTGGGAAACATGCTAATAAGCCAGACATAGAAGGCCATGTATCATATAATTCCATTTATATGGAATGTCCACAACTGGCAAATCCATAGAGTCAGAAAGAGGATTAGTGTTTACCAGGAGCTCGAGGGAAAAGACAGGAACAGTAATTCCATTTTGGGAGATGATAAAATATTCTGAAATTAGTGGTGATGGTTGCACAACTCTGTTAAAATACTAAAAATGAACTTTATATTTAAAAGGCTGAATTTTATGGTATATGAATTATCTCTCGACAGTGCTCTTATTTAAAAAGAAAAAGTCATCAGTATGATTTCCAATTTCTCACATGATGAGACCAGTTTACTAATTAATACCACTTCCAAATGAGGAAAAAAGAAAGGTATAATTTATTTAGCTAAAAAGAATCTGAGTATTTTTTTTTCTCTTTTTAGGGCCACACCTATGGCATAGCGAAGTTCCCAGGCTAGGCTAGGGATTGAATCAGAGCTACAGCTGCCGGCCTACACCACAGCCACAGCAACACCAGATCCGAGTCACATCTGCGACTTGTGCTGCAGCTGCGGCAACGCTGGATCCTTAACCCACTGAGTGAGGCCAGGGATC
>PVHT020000077.1:2476612-2495368 GCA_004024745.2 Catagonus wagneri | reverse complement strand
TGGAGGTTCCCAGGCTAGGGGTCTAACAGGAGCTGCAGCTGCCGGCCTTCGCCACAGCCACAGCAACGCAGGATCCGAGCCGCGTCTGCAACCTTCACCACAGCTCACGGCAACGCCGGATCCTTAACCCACTGAGCAAGGCCAGGGATCGAACCCGCAACCTCGCGGTTCTTAGTCGGATTCGTTAACCACTGAGCCATGAAGGGAACTCCAGAACTTTTTTAAAAAGAGAAATATTTGTTCTCGGCAATATGAAAATAAATACTTATAAGGAACTGACCCCTGGATGATAAGAGGTCTAACTAACAAAGCTATCACATAAGACAAAGGTTTATACTGACAAGTTTTTTAAAATTTACAGCACATGGAAACCCAGACCCAAAACACAATCTTTTTTATGTTCTGGTTCATTCTTTCTCCATTTTAGGTACTCTCCAAAGGCATTTTTATGAGAAGCTGGCGAGGGTTCTCCCCTCGGAAGCCATCGTGCTCCTCCCAGCATGAGCCAAGGCAGTCATGGGAGACAAGTCACAGACCACTCTGTCCATAGCAGCTTGCTGTCACCATGGACAACACTGCAAAACATGAACTGCCGCGCACGCAAGTTTTCTTAAAAGAATCCAGTCTAGCCCCCTTCATTCTCTGATTACCACTTCGGTGTTTATGTTTTACAGAACAATATTCTGTTGCCTGTAACATACTCCAGGCCTCGTTGATGCCCTAGTGACTATGTCTGCATGACTGCGTAGGGCTTAAAAAGAAAGAATACCACGTTTCTTGTTCATGTATGAACATGGAAGAAGTCAGCTGTCAGTTTTCCAGGTCTTCGGCTAAAGCGTCGCGGATGAATTGTAAGGTACGCTGGTACAAAAAAGCATCCTTTGTCTTTGGCTTACAAATGTTCAAGTGGTTAACATCCACAGGAATTAGATCTCCAATGCCTAAATCTGAAAAAAACAAAAGTCAATAAAATCTAAGTAAAAATATAAGGTGCCCCCATCAATACTGAAAGAGGCCAAATGGGTAGTAAATGTTGGTTTGGTTGTGATAAAGACCTCTTTGAAGAGATAAAAGAATTCAGAGTTTGATTGTAGCTAAACTGTATTTGACTAATCATGGCAGGATAGTGTCTCAGTGGGTCTAAGTATGATTTTACACTTTTTTCATAAATTCTGTGTGTGGGCACTGCCTGTTCCTAAGTTAATAGTGAACAGAGCCTAAGCATGGCCATCTTCAGAACTTTACACACTGCGAGTTACTGCTAAATGGTTCCAGACTTCTTTTAACCACTTCTTTTTCTGGAGTTAAGATGAGAAACTTGATAACACGCCCTCTCATTCTGATGAAAAGACCCATCCTAGACGCACCCCTCCACGACCCTCGCTCAGGGGAAGTGATGATGTACTTGAGGCTTGGTTGAGTTTCTGAGGTTTCAGCCTAACAAAGGCTACCCGGGTGGAAGTACGGGTGAGGCCAGCTGGCTGAGGAAGTACAGCCACCCGGTGACACACAATGGGTGGACAGGACTATGACCGGGCTACGTCACTAGCAGCAGCTGGTCCACCATATTAATTTTGCCTTAAGCTTCCAAAGTCATCTTTTTTAAAAAAAGTCTGGCAGCTATTCTTTGAACTCTCTTAAGTTCTTCAACTACTAAATAGCAACGCCTCACCCTATGGTATATAATTTGAGGTAAAGCCTCTCCAGATGCGACTAAAGTGTATGAAGTCCTTTTTGTTTTATTTAGACAACGTACAGTGAAGCCGGACAAAGCCTGTTACGCAGAGAGAACATCTGGCAGGTACCCAGATACACAGCACACCTGGCTGCCAGGAGCTCTCAGTATGGCCGCGTGCTACCAAGACAGCTTCCGACCCAGCCACTGAGGGCACAGAGAAGGGTCTGACAAGCAAGCTAAGGCATTAGCCAGGTGAGGGAAATGCATTTCAGGGAGGGAAGTGAGTGGGTTATTTGCTAGGCAGAGTAACGGAGGCTCTGAGGAGGACTGAGATTCAGTCCCTACTCCTCAAGAGGGCCCTACGGGACCCCACAGTGCCCACAGAGGCAGGTACCGGTCACTCCCCCAGCCCCAGGATCAGGACGGGACTGAACTTGGGCAGTAGCTTTTTAACTTGTATCTTAGTTGAATATTCCCCACGCATCTTCCATTCATTTCCTAAACTTCTGCACCTTTAGCTGATTTCTTTAAGGGGCCTGCAGGTAGCTATCAATCTGCTAAATGAAATGCCCCTTTTAATCTAGCTGACAGAAAGCTCTGGATTCTCACCTCAATGCACCAGACTTCACTGTAGGGGGCTAACTCAGGGTCAGCCCATTAAGCTTTGCTATCGAGTCAGTTAAATAAAGGGAGGGAGTGCTAAGTGAAATGTTGGCATAGAAGTCTTAACCTACTGGTGAAAACAACAACAGAATCTAAATCTTCACAGAACTGCATCCTAATCCTGAGAAACAGTCTAAAGGCGGACGTTTATGATCACCGCCAGCCAGGCTTCCCAGGGCCATCAAGTTACAGAGGAGCGATTACCTGCCGATTCCAGGGGCACCACGTGGAGTTTAATCATGCTGCCGATGTAGGTGGGTAGTGTCTCTACAAAGCTCAGCACCTGGAAGTGTTTGTCTTTTGCAAACTCCAGAAAGTCATCCTGTAGTGTTTTCAGTGCAGGACAATCTGTGAAATTATAGAGAACAAGACTGCAACAAGTTCTGTTTATCATCAACCTTTCAAATTTCAAGAGTGGCTTAGGGTTCTGATTCAAGATGGTAGTTTATTTGCTCCCCTTCCTAAGAAGCCATTCAGTGAGTGAAGGGCTAAAACCAGCCCAGAACTGAGATGCTGGTGCCACAGGGAGACGTTTCTCAGATTACTGGTGTATGGGATGGTGAACAGGTCCCACACCCACCCTGCGGCACAGCCTCCCATCAATAGGGCCTGTCTGGAATCACAGAGCACCCGGCTCTTCCTGTCCCTCGTCCTCAAACATGAAAGGGCAATCGGGAAGCACCAGATCTTAGAGGAAAGCCTACTACCTAAGAGCGAGAGACTCGTGCAAATAGAAAACCAGAGTACAGAAGAAACTTAAAAAAGCAGCCCTCTAATTAGAATCTTTAGAATGATTTCAAAAGAAAATGGATCACAGAACAAGAAAGAGCTTGTGGAAAATTAAACTTGACTGCAAAAAAAAAAAAACAAAGTTCAACAGAAAAGTTTAGAAGATAAAGTCAAATAACTTTCCATAAAGCAGAAGAAAGAAAATATGAGGGAAAAAAATGGCATATTAAGGCTTAAGCCAGGGGTCCCAAAATTCTGATTAACAGGCATTTCAGAGAAAGAAAAGATACTTACTAGTCCAAAATAAATATAGTGCTTTATAATTAACATGATGAATATCTTTTAAGTGTATGTATTTCCAAACTCATGGAAAAAGCAGTTCACTGGACATTTGGAATAATACTTAAAGAAAAATATAACTTAAATTTTAAATATTTAAGTTAGTATTAAAATTATTGCTATATTTGAACAAATAATGGCTTAAGAACAGAAAGCATTAAGTATCCAAGAAAAACATCAATCCGGAAAAGTTTCTATACTATAGTCTAAACGGATACACAACTAGTAAAATAAGGTAACACAACCAAGTTAGAGACCGTTCTTCCTCTTCTCCTGTGTCCCTGGTATTACTACAATGCCAGGCCCCTCCTGACAGGAAGTATTACCCTTGCTGAGCTCTTTGACTTCCAAAGAGGGGAAGAGCAGATAGCGAATATTAACAGAGTATTCGGCCAGATGGGATCCATGATGAGGGACGCTATAAAAAATTATTCCTCTGGTATTGTTGATAAGAGTATTCATTTCTGGCTTCTTAGAGGCTTCCAACAGCATCTTTTTGACAAGAAGACCTAGCCATAGCGAAGAAAGAAAAACAATGCCTAAGCCATTTTCCTTCCCTCCATTATTTTTTTTTAAAGGCAACAAATAGAAAATGAGATGCTTTTTTTTTTTTTAAAGGTAAACAATTCTCTGTAAGTCCAATGAACAAGGCCTTAAAATATTAACACTTGGTAATGCTTATAATCCTCTAAAATACATAGTGCAAGCCTACCAACAGGTAAGATGCTAGAAACCCATCTGTAAGGCACAGGATGACTCTCCCATAGGAGAAAGGTTGGGCATTGCTGTGCTGGTGTCCATCAGGAATAGCCAGCCTCCCCCTCCTGCCCACTGCAGTCCACCCACGGCCACTCTGTTAGGACAGTACCAAGAGTAAAACAAAAAACATAGCCTTGCCTACCCACCGCGGAGCAAACACAGCTGCTGTGGGAAAATACACCTTGGAAGACACCTTCTTCTCTGTCCCCAACACTGGCTTGGAGCCAACAGTGAAACACAAAGGTAACTCGGATGGTGCCAGCGGGTGTTTGAGGACACAAAGGGCTACACCCACCTTTCTCTCAGCACAGAACGGGATTGGGGGAGTGGGAGGTGTGACTTAGCTAGCAAGCAGCAGGATCAAAGAGTGGACGCCTGTGATCACACAGGCTTGCGTGAGGGGTCAGCAGGCCCCGAGGCGGCGCTGTGGGCACCAGAGTGATGACGCCACGGCTGGGGGCCCAAAAGGGGAGCCCTGTGACCGGCCGGGGACACAGAGGGGCACTTACAAGCTGGGCTTACACTTCCGATATTTACTCATTAGCATCATGTTGTCCACTCGTTTTCTTTTTATATGGTTTGTTACTAGTCCCCTTCTAGAAAAACAAATAGCATGCCAGGAGAGTAGTGACTTTAAACCTCCTAGCCATAGCCAAAAACATTAAGGGGGAAAAGGACTGCTATTAGATAAAACAGAGAGCCTCAGCAACTTAGGTTAACCCCATGGCTGACAACCTCACTTGGCCAAAATGAAAAACTACTTACCTCCCATGCTATGTGATACCCAGATCATCGGCCGGTCCCCAACGCCAGCAGCTCTGAGCTTCCTAAGGAGTTCATTGCTCCTGAATGCAATGGACTTTCTGAGAACAAAACAGAAACAGCAGGAATGGCAGGAGGTTATTGATCCCCCCCACCCTAAATTTTGCTATCTACTTTTTAAGGCAAGACCATTTGTTTCCTGGACCAGTTCTACAAGCTGCATTTTGGAGTCAGGAATACCCATGCTCTCTGCTTGGTGTCTGCAACTGCTCACTCATTTCTAACAGTCACGCTGGCCTAAGTGGGCAGCTTATAAAACAAGCACTGTTTAGGCATCTAATACACACCTGGCAATTTTCACAGGTCAGAGCTGGGTCTCACCCCACCTGCCCCCAGCACTGAGGACATGCGTCCCTTCTCACTACGGGGCCTGACAAACAAGCGCCATGGGAGACCATGGCGTTCCTTGTGAGTTCACCTGTGGAGTGAGCAGTCGTTGCTGTTTAGTTCTACCTGTATTTATGCTACAGACACTAAGCTTTCATCATTTTGGTTATTTAGAAATAGCAGAAAGTATCAGAACCAGAGAATTCAAATAAGTAATTTTCAAACTAAAAAGGAATTTCAAAGCTATTTGGTCTGGTAGTTTCAATCTATGTGTCTGCAGAATCTGTTCTTTGAAATAAAGGTTTGTGAGGGCTCCTGTGGGTGAGATGGGGAGGGAGCTCTGGCGTCCTGCACGCTGGCCCTTAGCGCCATTCCCCTGGCATCTACACGGGGGTCGTTCAGCGATAACACTCAGTTCATTAACACTGACTCAGATCAGCTCCCTCAGTCTGTACATCAGACTTCCCAGACCAGTTACGTGACCTGAGATGGCACAGTGAGTCAAAGGCAGACTTGGCTACAGTCTAGGTCCTGAAGCCCACAAGTTCCAGCAATCAGTCTCCTGTATACACAGTTGGCACATATAACGTGCAAATGACATAAGGACTCCTAAATTTCTCAGAGTATCTTTCTTTGCTTGCTTTAGGTGGCATGCTTGTGAACACAAAAGCCAAAGGCCCTGTGGCCAAAAGCCCTATGTTTACTTCCAGGAGTAAAAAGACCTTGCTCTAGAATCCATCCTTACTGGGAAAATAGTTATAAGTGAACCACATTAGGAATCCAATATAGATATCATATCTAAGCCTTATACAGTTTCACTGTTTATAGCTTATAGCTAACTCCTTCTAGAAGGAAGAGAAAAAATGTTAGGTTACTTTTCCATAAGAAAAGGCTGCCTGCGGCATCAAAAGGTGAAACTCCCCTCTGTCCCAGAGGGCCGACTCATGGTCTGGCCCTCCCCCCATTACCTTTCCATAGGGCACCGTGTTCTCCAGTCGCTAAGGCTGGTGTCATACTCCACAGATATGATCCGGAGAGCAGGGCAGTCTCTTGCTAACCATGACTACGAAAAGGAAAAGGTACAAGAGGAAAAATATTAATTGCCACCTTCCCACTTATTTCACAGCAATTGAAATTTTAACTACAAGACTCATAAGATACTGACAGCTAGTAAAAGACTGCACTGGATTCAAGTGCAAAGGCGACTAGAAAATCCCAGAATTTTATCTTTTTGTGTCTCTGGTCACAAGGTAGTATCATATTTATAGCATAAGGTCTATGCAGGTTTCAAGAGAATATTCTCAATTTTAACCTGCTATAGCCGAAAACAGGGCCTGTTTTTTGGAATCCAGATCAAACTGGCTTTTTGCAAGCCTTTAACAGAAAGCTATGATCTCAGGACAGACGGACAGTTAGAGCTTTGCCCTGAGAACTAATTACAGCACAGTTCTGTCCCGAGTGCAGTGGGTTGAGGATCCTGCGTTGCCTCATCTGTGGTGTTGGTCACAGCTCTGGCTCGGATTCAATCCCTGACCCAGGAACTCCACATGCTGCGGGAGAGCCAAAAAAGAAAAAAGAAAAAAAAAACAGTATAAAAAGAAAAATAAACACGTCACAACGAGGGCTCCAGTGGCCAGTGACATGGCAGTATGTCGGAATAAGGACGGCTTGCCAGAGGCAGCGCTTCCTTACCTTGGGCCAACATGTCGTATACTTGGTTTCATCCTCTGAAACCTTTTCAGTTAAATCCTGATCACTGTCCTGCTGGCGCCATGTTTTGAACGCTGCTCCCATAAGGCCATGAATAAAAAGGACATCTGCTTTAATGGGCTGACTAATAGGGGAGAGAGTTTTAAAAAGAAGCAGAACAAATGCATTATTGCTTTGATAAGGATCTACATAGCACTATCTTTGGATGGGGTTTAGCAGGTTTATATGACATGAAATACACTTAATTAAGGCAAGCTTTATAATCTAGGTTTGCCGAGGAAACCTACAAGGAGAACGGGCAAAGACACAGGCAGAAGGTGCGCCCTGCTCTATAGAGATGGAGACATAGCTAGCCAGGCAGACTAACTAAAATCAGCTGTAACGTGCTTAGGGATCAATGAAGTGACAGATGACACAGATTACCCTCCAAAGAATTACATAACGGTTTACACAAATCAATAAAAGTATTTAAGAAGTTAATACGGTTGTGTAATTTTAAACTCAGTATGCACGAAAGAGATTGTTTTTAATCAAGGAAAATAATGTTTATTAGAAATGGTGCAAATGAGGTTTAAAAGTAATTTACGTTTTTCCTTTGGATATGACAGTTTTTAAAATTGCAGTAGTATATTTGCAAGCTATTTATAATACAATAATGCGACACATATAAATTACATTACCATATTATTCTATTTACAAATTAGAATTAACCAGGCAATCTATTTTTCACATTTTAAAAAAGTTCTTGCTATTTTCTGAGGTATTATTTTAAAGTGCCTGCCCAAAGTCCTAGGAATGTATAATTTTTTTATTACGTCATTTCTACTGTTTTAGCAATGATAAAACTGTAAATAGTGAGTCAGGTGTGTTGTAACTCATTCCCTCCAGTTCAAGCTTTTATACTTGGCATAAACTTCCTCCAGGCCCTGAGTTCTAGGCCCAGACCAGTCTGGTTGCCTGCATATAATACATCCTGTCTCCTTTCCATCCAGACCGACCTCTACAGCCCTCCTGTTTTTAACTCAGATTAACATGAAAAAGGTGGTGAAACGAAGAAGAAACAGGCATTACAAAGTTTAAATGGGACTTATTATAAAAGGTGAATGCTGCCTTCCCCAAGATAAACCCTTGTTGTAAAATAACCCTGAAAACTCAGCCAGTTCCAGGCCTTCACAACAGCTTGCAATTCTGAGGTTACCAAGGACAAACTGTTTCAGGAAATAAGGCATCTGGCTTATTTGTAAGGTATTTAGCTGATTTAAGTTAATTAGAACGGTAAGCTTCAGGGCTCCGCCCTCTCACCTGGTGCGATACTGGGGGTGCAGCACGTACACGCCGTCCTGGTACTTATCCTGCACTGTCTCTCGGTCTAGATTCGCCAGGGTTCTGGCGGCGTGGGAGGCCTCCATAATGTGCTGAGACTTCATTGCTTCTGCCAGTATGGAAACCCAGCCTGGTGAAAAGAACACATTCCCTAAATGCCAGCACGAATCTGTCTCAGGTCACTGAGAGGCTTCAGGGAGGAAATGATGACAGGGAGGCAGACCTTAGCATCTGTCTGCATGGTAAAATCTGACCACCCCAACTGCGCTTCTCCTGAGGGCCCACTGGGTCCCCAAACACAATACCATTGTCCCCAGCCAGGTACTCCTCTGGGGAATCCAAGAAGGTAAGAACCATTTTCTTTATTTAGAAAAATCTAACAAAAACATACTAATTACTAGAGATGAAGTCTTAAGTGGTAAGGAAGTGTCGTATTTTGCTTTAACAAGAATTATTAAACTCAGTGAATGAATACAAGTTATTTCATTCCGACTGGCAGTAACGTTAGCAGCCCTTAATACACATGAGGAAGCTGTTTCTTAATAATCAACTTGCTTGATAAACAAAATCTTGTAAAACCTGAGGTTCAAGAAAGAAAAACTATTTCTTAAGGGGAGTAAAGTAATACTTTGTACAGTACAGTTTCATTTCTTTTTCATGTTTCTGTTATTTAAAACAATGTATTGCTTTACACACCTTACTATGCATGAAAGTACATGCATGCGCACGCACACACACACAGGTCTAGAAAGAGGCACCACACAAACACTACCTCTTAGAAAGGAGTTGGATGGGGGAGGGCTCTGTATAAAGGTGAGTTGAATTTCTGCTGTACCAATGTTCTCCAAAGGATTTACAATAAGCATCTATTCATGTATTATTTAAATTAAAACAAAGCAAAGCATGGGCCTTGAGGTCAGAGAGACTTGGACTCAAATTTCTATCCCCTGCTTACTTGCAATGGAACCTCAATCAAGTCCTTTGAGCTGGAGGAAAGCCCTAATAAAATAATCTACATAAAAATTGCCATCACCGAGCCCAACAGGTGGTCAATAGATAACAGCTTGTCCTTATGTCCTCCTTCCATTCTGGGGCAAAAGTGAAGAGAATCATCATAGTGATAGGAAGCCATTATTTAGTAATACAAAAGAAATTTCAAACCGGGTATTTCTTTAACAATACTGTAATTTGTAATATCAGAGAATCGCTCTTCAAAACCTGTCAGAGAATACTTTATAATAAAGAATGTTTTAAAATTCTAAGATATAAAAGCATGTTATTGGTATAAACAAAAATATGGCTTTATTTTTAATGGAGTCACAAGAAAGGCAGCACAAGAGAAAGCATGGCATAAGCCATTTCTACAGCATTTTTTAGCTAACAACGTATTTTTATAATGCCCAAGAGGCACCTCTTATAAGCCATCAAAGGCTCTTTAGAAAACTTATGTCTTTTATTAAAAATATCTACTGTTGGAGTTCCCGTCGTGGCTCAGCAGTTAATGAACCCAACTAGTATCCATGAGGATGCGGGTTTGATCCCTGGCCTCGCTCAGTGGGTTAAGGATCTGGCGTTGCCATGAGCTGTGACGTAGGCTGCTGACATAGCTCAGATCCCATGTGGCTGTGGCTTAGGCCGGCAGCTGTAGCTCCAATTCGACCCCTAGCCTGGGAACCTCCATGTGCTGCGGGTGCAGCCTTAGGAAGACAAAGGACAAAAAGTAAAAAGAAAAAAGAAAAAAACAGCATTTAATCATGAACATTCCATCATTTCCCAATTCCTATTTATATCCTCAGAAATAACCAAAGTTAAAAGTCTGGTAGACACTCTTCCAAATCTTTTTAAAAATTCAGTTATATACCTATAATTTATACATAAACACTGCAGCTCCACATGCATTCTTTTTGCCTAAATACAATTATATTATTCCTGCTGTCTTGTGGCTTGATTTTATACTTCATCCATTTGCACAGACCATTTACCAATAATGGAATAGAATCATTAAAAAAAAAAAAAAAAACTCCCAACAAAGTCCAAGACCAGATGGCCTCACAGGTGAATTCGACCAAACATTTAGAGAAGAGTTAACACCTATCTTCAATCTCTTCCAAAAACTGCAAAAGAAAGTGAACTCATGCTATGAGACCAGCATCACCCTGATACAAAAACCAAAGATACCATAAAACATATAAAATTACAGACCAATTATCACTGAAGAACAAAGCAAAAATTCTCAACAAATATATCAGCAGGCTGAACCCAATGATACATTTCCAAAGGACCACACCATGATCAAGCAGTATTTATCTCAGGGATACAAAGATGATTCAGTATCTGCAAATCAATGTGAAACACACGTTAATAAACTGAAGAATAAAAATCATTTGACCATCTCAACAGATGCAGAGAAAGCTCTTGAAAAAACCCAAAATCCATTTATGATAAAAATTCTCCAAAAAGTGGGCACAGAGGGAACATACCTCAACATAATAAAGGCCACATATGACAGGCCCACAGTTAACACTTAACATACTCAACAGTGAAAAGCTGAAAGCATTTCCTCCAAGATCAGGCATAAGACAAGGATTCCCACTCTCTACTTTTATTCAACATAGTACTGGAAGTTCTAGCCACAGAAATCAGACAAGAAAAAGGAATTCATATTGGAAAGAAGTAAAACTGTCACTGTGTGCTGATGACATATTTTCTACAGAGAAAATCCTAAGGCGCCACAAAAAAAACTACTAAAGCTATCAATGAATTTGGTAAAATCACAGGATTAATATACAAAATTAATATACAAAAATCTGTTGCATTCTATACACTAACAATGAACTCTCAGAAAGAGAAATTAATGATTCATCACTTACCACTTTCCATTTACCACTGTATCAGAAAGAATAAAACCTACCTAAGGAAGCAAAAGACCTGTACTTGGAAAACTTTAACACACTGATGAAAGAAACTGAAGATGAGATAAACAGATGGAAAGTATACTGTGTTAACAGATCAGAAGAATTAATGTTTATTTTTTTTTTTTTTTGTCTTTTTGCCTTTATGTAGAGCCGCACCCGCGGCATATGGGGGTTCCCAGGCTAGGGGTCTAACAGGAGCTGTAGCTGCCAGCCTACACCACAGCCACAGCAACGCGGGATCCGAGCCGCGTCTGCGACCTACACCACAGCTCACGGCAACGCCGGATCCTTAACCCACTGAGCAAGGCCAGGGACCGAACCCGCAACCTCATGGTTTTTAGTCGGATTCGTTAACCACTGAGCCACGAAGGGAACTCCCTGAAGAATTAATGTTTAAATGACAGTACTACCCAAGGCGATCTACAGATTCAATGAAATTCCTATCAAAATACCAATGGCATTTATCACAAAACTAGATCAAATAATTTTAAAATTTGTATAGAAAGACAAAAGACCTCAAACAGCCAAAACAATCCTAAGAAACAAGAACAGAGCTGGAGGAATCACACTCCCTGACTTCAGATTATACTACAAAGCTATAGTAATTTAAAAAGTATAGTAATGGCACAAAAACAGACAGATCATTGGAACAGAACAGACAGCCCAGAAATAAACCCATATCCTTAGGGCCAATTAATCTACAACAAAGGAGACAACAATATACAATGGAGAAAAGACAGTCTCTTCAATAAGTGGCACTGGGTAACCAGTCAGCTGTATGTAGAGGAATGAAATTAGAGCATTTCCTAACATCACATGCAAAAATAAACTCAAAAATGGATTAAAGATGTAGATGTAAAAGCCTGAAACAAAACTCCTAGAAGAAAAAATAGGCAGAACACTCTGACATAAATCATAGCAGTATTTTTTTGGTATCTGTCTCCTAAAGCAGAGGAAACAAAAGCAAAAATAAACTGGGATCTCATTAAACTTAAAAGCTTTTGCACAGCAAGGAACTAGCAACAAAATGAAGAGAAAACCTACTCAATGGAAGAAAATATTTGCAAATGATATAACTGATAAGAGGTTCATATCTAAGATATATAAACAACTCATACAACTCAACATCAAAAAAAATTTTTTTTAAATGAGCAGACGAAGTTCCTGTTGTGGTGCAGTAGGCTAAGAACCCGACATACTTTCCATGAGAATGTGGCTTTGATCCCTGGCCTCACTCAGAGGTTAAGGATCCGGTGTTGCTGCAGTATTGTGGCTGTGGCATAGGCCGTCAGCTGCAGCTCTGATTCAACCCTTAGTCTGAAAACTTCCATAAGCCACGGTGTGGCCATAAAATGGAAAAAAAAAAAAAAAAGACCACCAGAATGGACATTTTTCCAAAGAAGACATACAGGTGGCCAACAGGTACATGAAAATAATGCTCAACACTGCTAATCATCAGGGAAATGCAAATCAAAACCACAATATCACCTCACACCTGTCAGAATGGTTATCAAAAAGAATACAAATAACAAATGTTGGTGGCACAGCAGAAACTGACAGAACATTGTAAACCAACTATAATATAAAAAATAAAAATCTTTTTAAAAAAACAAATGGTGGGGATGTGAAGAAAAGGGAATGTTTGTACATTGCTGGTAGGAATGTAGAATGGTGCACCTGCTCTGATAGACAGTATAGAGGTTCCTCAAAAAACTAAAAAGAGAACTACCATATGACCCAGAAATTCCATTCCTGAGAATGTATCTGAAGAAAAAGAAAACACTAATTCAAAAAGATACATGCACCCCAGTGTTCATAGTAGCATTATTTACAACTGCCGAGATATGCAGGCAACCTAAGTGTTCATCAACAAATGAATGGATAAGGATGTGATTTTATATACATATATATATATATATATATATATATATATATAGTGACATATACACAGAATAGAATACTAATGTTCTACACACACACAATAGCATACTACTCAGCCATAAAAAAGAATGAAATTTTGCCGTTTGTAACAACATGGATGGACTTGGAGGAGGTTATGCTTAGTGAAATTAGAAAAAGACATACTATATGATATCACATATGTGGAAACTAAAAATTAAAACAAACTAGTGAATATAACAAAATATAAAGAGACAGATGAAGATAGAGAACAAACTACTGGTTACTAGTTGGGAGAGGGAAGGGGGAGGAGCCATATAGGAGTAGGGGAGGTTTAATGAAGTTAAAAACTACTATGTATAAAATAAATAGGCTATAAGATATATTGTACAGCACAGGGAATATAGCCAATATTTTATATAAATGGAGTATTAACCTTTAAAAATTGTGTGTCACTATGTTGTACACTTGAAACTTATATAACATTGTATATCAACTATAACTCAATTGAAAAAATACATTTAAAAAAGGTAATGCAAGCATTTGACAAAATCCAACATCCACTCATGATAAAAACTCTTAGCAAAGTATGTATATAGGAAACATACCTTAATGTAATAAAAGCCATTTATGACAAACCCACAGGCAATATAATACAAAAGCTGAAAGCCTTCCCATTAAAATCTGGAACAAGGCAAGGATGCCCACTCTCCCACTTTTATTCAACACAGTTATTAGAAGTCCTAGCCACAGCAGACAGACAGACAAAAGAAATGAACGGTATCCAAAAATGGAAGAGAAGAGGTAAAATTGTCACTCTATGCAAATGACATAATACTATATATAGAAAACCCTAAGGACTCCACACAAAAACTACTCGAACTGATCAAGGAATTCAGCAAAGTAGCAGGATACAAGATTGACATCCAGAAATTGGTTGCAGTTTCAGTTTACTAACAATGAAATATTAGAAAAGGAATATAAAAACACAATACCTTTTAAAACTGCACCCCAACAAATTAAGTACCAGGAATAAACCTGACTAAAGAGGTGAAAGACTTATATGCTGAGAACTACAAAACACTAATCAAGGAAATTAAAGACGATTCAAAGAAATGGAAAGATATTCCATGCTCCTGGATTGGAAGAATTAATATTGTTAAAATGACTATATTACCCAACACAATCTACAGATTCAATGCAATCAATCCCTACCAAATTAACTATGACATTTTTCACAGAACTAGAACAATCCAAAAATTTATATGGAACCATAAAAGACCCAGAATTACCAAAGCAATCCTGAGGAAAAACCAAGAAGGACGCATAACTCTCCCAGACTTCAGACAATATTACAGAGCTACGGCAATCAAGACTGTGTGGTACTGATACAAAAACAAACATACAGGAGTTCCCTTCGTGGCTCAGTGGTTAATGAATCCGACTAAGAACCATGAGGTTGCAGGTTCTATCCCTGGCCTTGCTCAGTGGGTTAAGGATCCGGCGTTGCCGTGTGCTGTGGTGTAGGCTGCAGACGTGGCTCGGATCCCGCGTTGCTGTGGCTGTGGTGAAGGCCAGCAGCTACAGCTCCTGTTAGACCCCTAGTCTGGGAACCTCCATATGCCGTGGGTGTGGCTCTATATAAAAGGCAAAAAGACAAAAAAAAAAAAAAAAAAAAAAAAAAAAAAAAAAAAAAAAAAAAAAAAAAAAAAAAACAGACATACAGACCAATGGAACAGAAGAGGGAACCCAAAAATAAACCCAGACTCCTATGGTCAATTAATCTTTGATGAAGGAGGCAAGAATATAAAATGAGAAAAGGACAGTCTCTTCAGCAAGTGGTGCTGGAAAAACTGGAAAGCCACATGTAAATCAATGAACCTGGAACATACCCTTACACCATGCACAAAAATAAACTCAAAATGGCTTAAAGACTTAAACATAAGACAAGACACCATAAAACTCCTAGAAAAGAACATAGGCAAAACATTCTCTGACATAAACTGTACAAATGTTTCCTCAGGTCAGTCTCTCAAGGCAACAGAAATAAAAACAAAAATAAACCAATGGGACCTTATCAAACTGACAAGCTTTTACACAGCAAGGGAAACCGTAAAAACAAACAAACAAATAAAACCTATGGAATGGGAGAAAATAGTTTCAAACGGTGCAACTGACAAGGACTTAATCTCTAAAATATATAAGCAACATACACAACCCAACAGCAAAACAAAAACAAAAACAATTGAAAAATGGGGAGAAGACTTGAACTGACATTTCTCCAAAGAAGACATGTGGTTGGCCAAAAGGCACATCAAAAAATGCTCAGTATCACTAATTATTAGAGAAATGCAAATCAAAACTACAAGGTACCACCTCACACTGGTCAAAATGGCTGTCATTAACAAGTCAACAAATAACAAATGCTGGAGAGGGTGCAGAGAAAAGGGTACCCTCCTTCATCGTTGGTGGGAATGTAAATTGGTACAACCACTTTGGAAAACAGCATGGAGCCACCTCAGAAAACTAAATATAGAACTGCCATAAGACCCAGCAATCCTACTCCTGGGCATATATCCAGACAGAACTTTCACTGAAAAAGATACATGCACCCCTATGTTCACTGCAGCACTATTTACAATAGCCAAGCCGTGGAAACAACCTAAATGTCCACTGACAGATGAATGGATTAAGAAGATGTGCTATCTATACACAATGGAATACTACTCAGCCATAAGAAAGAACAAAATAATGCCTCCTGCAGCAACATAGATGGAACTAGGGACTCTCATACTAAGTGAAGTAAGTCAGAAAGAGAAAGACAAATACCATATGATATCACTTGTATATAGAATCTAATATACGGCACAAATGAACCTATCTACAGAAAAGAAACAAACTCATGGACTTGGAGAACAGACTTGTGGTTGCCAAATGGGAGGGAGTGGGATGGACTGGGAGTTTGGTGTTAGTAGATACAAACTATTACATTTGTAGTGGACAAGCATGAGATCCCGCTGTATAGCACAAGGAACTATATCTAACCACTTATGATGGAACATGATGGAGGATAATGTGAGAAAAAGAATGTATATATGAGAGATACATATGTGTATATGTGTGTATATGTATATATATATATACACACAGAGAATGTGTGTGTATATATGTGTGTGTATGTGTGTACTTATATATACATGACTGAGTCACTTTGCTATACAGCAGAAATTGACAGAACATTATAAATCAACTATAACAGAAAAAATAAAAATCCTTAAAAAAATTAAAAAAGACAATGCAGAGAAAAATTGTTTTGAAAAGACATGAACAGTCTAAATGACCCGTGGAAAAGAATCAAGAGATCTAATATACATAATTGAAGTCCCAGGAGGAGAGAAGAGAGAAAAGAGGACAGAAAAAAAAATCTAAAGATATACTAGTTGACAATAAATGCTGAAGAGGGTGTGGGGAAAAGGGAATCCTCCTACACTGTTGGTGGGAATGTAAATTGGTGCAACCACTATGGAAAACAGTATGGAGATTCCTCAGAAAGCTAAAAATAGAATTACCATATGATCCAGCAATCCCACTCCTGGGCATCTATCCAGATGAAACCATGACTTGCGAAGATACATGTATCCCAAAGTTCACCGCAGCACTATATATACAACAGCCAAGACACGGAAGCAACCTAAATATCCATTGACAGAGGAGTGGATAAAGATGATGTGGTACATATACACAATGGAATATTACTCAGCCATGAAAAGGAGAAATAATGGCAGGTGCAGCAACATGGTTGGATCTAGAAATTATCACGCTAAGTGAAGTTATACAATGAGAAACATTGTGGAATCTAAAAAAGGATACAAATGAACTTATTTGCAAAAGAGAAAGAGACCGACAGACTTTGAAAAACTTATAGTTACCAAAGGGGACAGGTTGGGGGGAGGGATGGACTAGGGGTTTGGGATGAAAACGTTCTAAAATTAGGTTGTGATGATAGTTGTACAAATATAAATATGATAAAATTCACTGAATTAAAAATTTTAAAAAATAAAGATATACTAGCTGGAAAGTTTCCAAATTTAAAACATCAACTCACGGATTCAGTTAGCTCAGTGAACCCTGTGAGCAAGATAAATATAAAAACAGACAGGTACACCATAGTCAAACTGCCAAAAATTTTTAAAGAAGGCAGAAGAAAAAAATACACATACATGTAGGAGACCCAAACCTGGCATAAGAAGAGATGTCTCATCAGACCAGCAGCAGTAGCAGCACAGGGACAAGAGCCTGCTCTTGGTGTCTTGGAAACATGCCCCAAATTGCTGCTGTGTTAGCATTAAAGGCTGACATTAAAAAAAGAAAAAGGAAGAATGGAATGATATTTTTAAGTGCGTATAGAAAAAAAATACACTATTGACAAAGTATTCTTTATCCATGGAAAATAACCTTTCATGGAATAATAAAAGGCCAAGTAAGACATTTTCAGAAAATGAAAGGTGAGAGAATTTGCTACCAGCAGAGCCAGGTCTTTAGGCTGAAAGGAAATGGTATCAGATGCAAATTTAGATATACAGAAAAGAAGGAAGAGCCCTGGACATTATAAATATGTAAATTTAAAAATTTTAAACTTTTTAATATTCTTTAAATATCAGTTGACTGTTAAAAACAAAAATAGCAACAGTATGTTACGAAGGCTGTAACATATGTGGTTCATAACATTATGGTCTATAATTAAGACCACAAAGGAAGGCAGGGGGTGTAAAATGAATTATACTGTTGTGAGAATCTCACATTATATACCAAATGGTACATTATTAATTCAAGATAGACTGTGAAAAGGATACAGCTATTTAAAAAATTCATAAAAATATTGTATAAAAAGCCTTTGAGGAGAAAGAAGAGAATATAAAAACTAAGTAACCCCAAAAAAGGTCAGTAAAGGAGAAAAAGAAGAAGAAACAAAAAACAGAGAGGGGACAAAAATGTAAGAGCAAGACAACAGACGCAACCACACAACTGAACAATATCAGTACTTAACATTAGAAATAAAGAGACAAAACACTCCAGTTAAGAAGGAGTACCAAGAGGAATTTTTTCGGAGTTCCCGTCGTAGCGCAGAGGAAATGAATCCGACTAGGAATCATGAGGTTGCAGATTCGATCCCTGGCATCGCTCAGTGGATTAACAATCCGGTGCTGCCACGAGCTGTGGTGTAGGTTGCAGACGCGGCCCGGATCAGTGCTGCTGTGGCTGTGGTGTTGCGGTGGCTGTGGCGTATGCTGGCAACAACAGCTCTGATTAGATCCCTAGTCTGGGAAACTCCATGTGCAACAGATGTGGCCCTAAAAAGATTAAAAAAAAAAAAAAAAGATGAATTTTTTCAAAAAGATGCAAGTATACGTGTTTTCTATAAAAGATATTCTTAGTCACAGAAAAATGAATGCAAAAGAAGGGTAAAAGATAAAAAATATGCAGCAAACAGCATACGAAAAAGCCAGTGTGGCCATTTCGACACCTGACAAAGTAAGACTTGAAAAGGTATTACCAGTGATAGAGATGTTAATAATAATAAATGAACAATTC
>PVHT020000077.1:2422044-2462960 GCA_004024745.2 Catagonus wagneri | reverse complement strand
AACAACAAATGCTGGAGGGGGTGTGGAGAAAAGGGAACCCTCCTGCACTGCTGGTGGGAATGTAGGCTGGTGCAGCCACTATGGAAGACAGTGTGGAGGTACCTTAGAAAACTCTACATAGAATTACCATATGACCCAGCAATCCCACTCTTGGGCATATATCCAGACAAAAATTTCCTGGAGAAAGACACTTGCACACTCATGTTCACTGCAGCACTATTCACAATAGCCAAGACATGGAAACAACCCAAATGCCCATCGACAGATGACTGGATTAGGAAGATGTGTTATATATACAAGATGGAATACTATTCAGCCATAAAAAAGGATAAAATAATGCCATTCACAGCAACATGGATGGAATTAGAAACCCTCATACTGAGTGAAGCAAGTCAGAAGGAGAAAGACAGATGTCATATGAAATCGCTTATAACTGGAGTCTAAAACACTGCACAAATGAACATCTCAACAGAAAAGAAAATCACGAACTTGGGGAACAGACTTGTGGTTGCCAAGGGGGTGGGGGAGGGCTGGGGGAGGGGTGGGAGGGAATGGGGATAACTAGTGCTTTAATGATGGAATAGCAAGGAGCTCCAACTGTATTGCACGGGGAACTATATCTAATTACATGTGACAAATCCATATATGTACATGTGATTGGGTCACCACATGGTGCAGTTGGAAAATCTGACAGAAATCTGTAAACCAGCTATAATGCAAAAAAAAAAAAAAGATGATGGTGATCAGGAGTAAGTGATTACAGTGAAGATGGTGAGACAAATGGTTTCAAGGTATATTTGAAGGGACAGTCCACAGTAACTGCTGAATAGGTGAACATGGAGGAAAGGAATCAAGAATTCCTATGCTTGAGCCTAAGCAACTAGGTGGAAGCTCTGCCCTCTCGGAAATGAGAAAGACTAAGGAGGAAGAGCTTTCCAGAGGGTGGGTGGGTTTGGCAAGTTAAAGTTTAGGATGCCTCCTATAGATCCAGGTAGAGACATTAAGTAGAAGGTCGAATATTCAAATCTAGAGCTTAGTTAGAACACAGGGCTAAAGACACTGAATACTGAATTTAGACATCACCAACACAGAGGTAACAGTTAAAAGCCTTGCCAATGACTATATATGAATTCTTCAAGATGTAACTTGTATTTCCCATGAAGACTTTTTAAAACGGCCTCTTAAACAGGGTGATGGGCTCTTGGAGTAACTTGGATCTCTGTTATACATTCTGTGACTTTGTTTATTTACCTCTCTCATGATCCCAAACGCCCAGCCCGGTGTGTAGCATACAACCAGGAGTCAGTACGTTTACTTAGTTCCTAGAGGAAAGACAATTCTAAAGTTCGAAGTGCTAGTCCCTGGCACAGTTATCTTGGAAAAGTGGGCACTCAAAAATGTTTACCAAATGAATAAATGAGGTACCTTCTGAGCAGCTAGGCTCTGACTGCTTTCACTCAGAGCCAAAGATGTAAAATACTGGATACACGCATCTAGCTCTGTTTGAGGTAGAGAAGCCAGCAACTGTCTGAGCTCTTCTTCAATGGAAGAATCCTGAAACGAAGGAAAAGACACTCTTCATAATTAAACAATTGAGTATAACAAAAATACCCAAAAAATCAAAGCCAAGACAAAACAGTAGAGATAAATCAGTGCTTTTGGTCTTAAAAAGTCACCCATCCAGGCAAATGGTGAATCATTTCATTGTGAATTCCACACTTTCACGTCTGCTACCTCAACCTCAAAGACCTGTTGCAAAGCAGAGCTCTGGACTTTCGCCTCATAGGTTACTTCACATCTTGACTCAAAATAAATCAGTGCACTCTTTCTAACTAAAGCTGACTTTTTAATATCCAGAAGTTGTTCCTATCTGAGTTTTTCTCTAATAACTCACATCTAGTATATTTGTTTTTCTATTTTTAAAAAACTAAATGCAAGTTTTTCAGATTTTCATTTTCTAGAAAGGTCTACGGAAAGTGCTCAAGAAACATGCTCTAATATCTCTATTGGTGATTAACAGTTAATATCCATGTGTAGTAATATGATAATATCTACATATAGTGGTCCTCTAGGACCAGTTTTGCATCCCAGGAAATATTCAGCAGTATCTGGGACACTTTTGGTCGTTACAACTGGGAGCTGCTACTGTCACCCAGTGAGTAGATGCCAAGAATGCTGCCACAGGGTACAGAACAGCTTCCAGCAACTAAGAATTATTTGGCCTGAATGTCAGTAACACTGAGGTTGAGAAAAACTTATCTACAGCAACCTTAGAACAACGGGCCAATTTATAGATAGATGTTGATATGCTAAGAAGCCACCCTCTGGTATATAGGGACTCCCAACCCCCCAAAGGGAAAATAATTTAGGAGAAACAGCACCTCCTGAGGAATTAAGAAATCCTGGAATGGAAACTACAATTTCAGGTTTATACTCTAGTTTACCTGCTTGTGAAAAGGAACCAACAAACTGCTTTTTAATGGTTATCTTGAACCCAAAGTGAAGATTATGTATTAAACTAGTTTTCACTCACTGGATTATTTTATTTACTTATTTTGTCTGTTTTTTTCTTTTGGGGGGGGGCCACACTCTCGGCACATGGAGGTTCCCAGGCTAGGGGATGAATTAGAGCTGTAGCTGCCGGCCTAAACCATAGCCACAGAAGCACTGGATCCGAGCTGTGTCTGCAACCTACACCACAGCTCACAACAACAACAGATTCTTAACCTACTAAGCAAAGTCAGGGATCAAACCCGAGTCCTCATGGATACTAGTCGGGTTTGTTAACTGTTAACCACTGAGCCACAACAGAAACTCCTACTTACTTCTTTTAAAGGTGGCAAAGGAGGCGGGCGGAGAAAAAAGCGAGGATCACTCTCTTTGCTTCGTGCCAAACCAGTAAGAGTTCTCAGATCACAGGCTTGAGCAATTATCCTATACTGGTAATCTATTATAAAAGTATACTGTTAGCACTCAAATTAGCTTATGTTTTTTCCAAAGAATAAATGAACAATTAATTTTTAAACTACAAATTTGTAAATCAAAATTTCCCAAGTTTTTTCATAACTGTAACTCATTTACAATACCAATAAGCTAAATATCCAACACTTCTATGACTGACCTCCTAATTCTCAACATATATCACCATCTAACTAACCTTTTTGAAAAAAAATAAATGTGAAAACAGATCAGAACCAAATTAACTTCTTCTCCTTTCTTTAAAAAGAAAAAAATTATTCCAGCATTCAAAACCTGTTTTGATCAGTAATCAAAACACCTGAGGTTCCGTTTAGATCTACGGTCCCCTGGTAACACACGGTGCTTTGGCATTCCACGACGTTCACGAGGAACCTAAGGTTCCAGATGGCAGTACGTTGTTTTAGCCTTCATGATTTAGCCATTCCATTCTTTATGTATCGGTCCCTCCCAAGTTCATGTGTTGAAATCTAATCCCCAACGTCATGGTATTTGGAAGTAGGGCCTTTGTGAAGTGATTAGGTCAAGACAGTAGAGCCCTCATGACTGGTATTAGTGTCCTTATAAAAGACAGGAATTCTCCTGTGGCACAGCGGGTTTAAGATCTGGTGTTGTCACTGCAGCAGCTTGGGTTGCTATTGTGGCTAGGGTTTGATTCCTAGTCCGGGAACTTCCACATGCTGAATGTGTGGCCAAAAAAAAAAAAAAAAGAGAGAGAGAGAGAGAGAGAGAGACCCCAGAAAGCTCCCTTCTGCCTCACTGGATACCAAATCTTCTGGGACCCTGATTTAGCATTTCCCAGCCTCTAGAAAACTATGAGAAATATACTTCTGCGGCTTATAAGCTACCCAGTTTATGATATTTTGTTACAGCAGACCAAGTGGACTAAGACATGTGTCAAAAACAAAACTGCAGAGTTCCCATCGTGGCTCAGTGGGTTAAGAACCTGACATAGTTTCCGTGAAGATGAGGGTTCAATCACTGGCCTCGCTCAGTGGGTTAAGGATCCAGTGTTGTCACAAGCTGTGGCATAGGTAGTTTGGATCAAGTGTTGCTGTGGCTGGCAGCTGCAGCTCTGATTCGACTCTTAGCCTGGGAACTTCCACGCAGTGCAGGTGTAGCCATTAAAAAACAAAAACAAAAACCTGCAACCACTAGAGACTTTTCTTTTAGCCATATCTGAGACACGTACAAGTTCTCAGACTGAACCTGCAACATTATTTTAATAATGGTACTTCATAACTTGGGTAAGTTCCTGATAATCGAGTGGGGAACTTTTTCAAAATCTCTGTACCACAGCTCCAACTTTGATTTTTCTGATCCAGTAGAAGTCTGAAATGGAGTCCTGGAAGGAAGATTTTGAAACAGATTTTTATTCTAGGTTTCCACTCACATTAAGTAAGCTTATTTTTACATTATAAATTACTATAATTATAGCCATCAGTCAATCAAACTAATTAACTTGTATGGAGCTAGAGATATTATTCTGTGACTTAACTCTTCTTTGAAAACATTATTCTTTTTTATTTGTTTACCTAATTTTTTTGGCTGCACCCATGACACGTCGAAGTTCCCAGGCCAGGGATCTAACCCGAACTGCAGTTGCAGCCTGTACCATGGCTGCAGCGATGCCAGATCCTTAAACTTCCTTTTTTACCCATTTCTATAAGATTACTCCACTAACAAAGTGTATTTTAGACCCTGTACTATACTCAGAGCAGATCTCAGCTCTTGCTTCATGTACTTTTACTGCAGAACTTGAGATTTAAATACAATGAAATATTTTAAAGTTTCCTTAAAGAACAATAGGTGCACATAGTTGAGGTACACTGACTAATTATCAGTATGGAGCCAGACTGTCAGAGCGAAAGCAAATATAACCTCGGTGCAGCCAGCAAATAAAATACATTTCATTAAATAGGAACCAAAAGAGAATGCAAACACAACTTTAGGCCACAACTAGCAGAATCAAGAGTTTCTCTAAGCAAGTAAAAGCTCATTTTGCTAGAAAGTTATACAAATATATCTACCTTGGTTTTGAGGGTTTTTTTTTTTTTTTTTTTTTGTCTTTTTAGGGCTGTACCCATAGTATAGAGAGGTTCCCAGACTAGGGGTCCAATCGGAGCTACAGCCGCCGGCCTACACCACGGCCACAGCCACACAGGATCCAAGCCATGTCTGCAACCTACATCACAGCCCATGGAAATGCCGGATCCTTAACCCAATGAGCAAGGCGAGGTATCAAACCCACAACCTCATGGTTCCTAGTCGGATTCGTTTCTGCTGCGCCACAACGGGAACTCCCTGAGGGTGTTCTTACCAAACACAAATGGCTACCAGGCCAGCAGGTTCTGAACTTTCCCTATCACTGGAGTTGCTCTTAAATTTTTTTTTAAATATTTTTCGCACATATTAATATTTACTGAATTATTCTCCTTCCTTTACGTCTCCTTCCCTGTCTTTTATGTCAGAAATCAGAGCGGGCTGACGGTGTGCCCTGCGCCCAGGGGGCCCGTTACCGTGCCAGTGATGGGCCTCTGACATCTCCTGCACGGCCTGCAGCCGCGCTGCTCTGTCACCCGACCTGCTTTTCCGCAGGAGCAGCCACACGGCACACTCATGATCTTCCATCTCAACGGTGCTGAAAGCGTCTTCGCAAAAAGGAAAAGACAGCGTAAACAGTTAAAACAGTACTTTCACCCTCACATTTATTAAGACAGTAATTTGTAAATTTCTGAAATCTACATGAGCAAAGTTAAATCCATTTCCAGATGCTGATGATGACTGATGGGTTTGTTCTCAGTTCTATCATATTATTTTGTTTCATTTATTATGTTTTATTTATATGTGCTTTTGTTTTCTATATTACATTGCTTTCACAATGTGGACTTTGTCTCTTTTTCCCTAAAAATCTTTTTATTATGAAAAATATCAAGCATATGAATGGATTAAAAGAATAATTCATTAACATCCACATGCTTATCACAACTAGATTTAATAAATATTACTTTGCCATATTTGTTTAATCTAAATGGATATGTATTTTTTCATTTAAACTACGCGAAAAGAAGTTGTAGAAATAATGACAAGTCAATCTTTCAGAGTTCAATATGCATCTCCTAAGAATAAGCCTGCATTTTCCTACATAATCACAATGACATTATAGCAGCCAAGAATACCAACAAAAATCTTCCAAGTCACCTAAAATCCAGTCTAACTCCATATTCAAATTTCTCTAATTGTCCTCCAAATATCTGGAAACCTGAATTTTTTTTAAAACCAGGTCTCTTCAGTATCTTAATTCTAGAAATTTCCCCCTTTTCTTTTTCATGACGCAAACTTTTTTTCTTTAGGGCAGCACCTGTGGCATATGGAGGTTCCCAGGATAGAGGTAGAATCAGAGCTACAGTCGCTAGCCTACACCACAGCCACAGCAATGCAGGATCTGAGCTGTGTCTGCAACCTATGCCACAGATCATGGCAACACTGGATCCCTGACCCACTGAGCAAGGCCAGGGATTGAACTTGCATCCTCATAGATACTAGTCAGATTCGTTTCTGCTGAGCCGCAATGGGAACTCCAACGATGCCAACTTTTTAAAGAGATCAGGTCAGCTGTTTTATAGCTAGCTCCACAATGTAGATTTGCTGGATTGCAAAATTTACATTTTTGATGCAATATTCTTATTATCAGAAAGCATGGGAATAATTTTCTAATGAATTTTAAAGTTTGAAATATTCATCAAAAGAAAGGTATTGTTTTCATATCTATTTATAACTATTTAACAACAATGTATTCACAAAGATAGAAGAAAACAGTTCCCTAAAATTAAATGCGCAGCAGTTAATGAATCCGACTAGGAACCATGAGGTTGTGGGTTCGATCCCTGGCCTTGCTCATGGGTTAACGATCCGGTGTTGCCGTGAGCTGTGGTGTGGGTCGCAGACGCGACTCGGATCCTGCATTGCTGTGGCTGTGGTGTAGGCCGGTGGTTACAGCTCCGATTGGACCCCTAGCCTGGGAACCTCTACATGCCGCGGGTGCAGCCCTAAAACGACAAAAAAGCCAAAAAAAAAAAAAAAAAAATTAAATACATCCCAAGAGAATAATGTTACTCAATTTTCCATAGCTATAATAAATGTTTCTATAAGGAAAGGAAAAAAAAATCTCAGGTTCATCACTGAATGACTTTCAGATTACTGATAAGGATTCTAAGTTAAATACGTGAACTTACCAGCAAATGGACTCCGTAATACCTTGGCTGATGTTGCCAACACTTTTCTTACTGCTTTGTGGAGCTCTTTTCTTGCCTGGTAGGTGATTCCTAAAATGATTACAAATTTAAATAAAACCAAGTATGCACTCTTTAATGCTATACTCCAATACTGCAAAGAAAAACGTATAAACAAAACTTAAAGTTTTTCCAAAAGGAAAATATAAAACAGACCTTTCTCTTTTTATTGTCACCATTAAATCACCTAAAACCATTATGGGAACACAGAACTCTAGATTCCCAAATCAGACTGCTTCTCTAGTTAGGAAAAAAGTAGAAACAAAACAAAAGCAAAACCATTACCTAACTAAAGGTAACAAAAAGCCTCATATACGATTCAGGAAAATGTCACTTAAAAATACCCCTAAGTAAAATGTGGCGCTATATCACTAACAAGGTTAAGCTTCACTACAGAGTAAATTATAAGCTATAAAAACTACCAGTGGTACTGAAATTGTAACACACGATAAAAGCAGGCTGAAATTACAGGAGGGTGAAATAATAACAAATACAAACAGGAGAGAGTGGTGATTTATACAGCTCGATGACAGAGGGCTGCAAAACCTGCCCATTCAGGGACCATAACATGCTCACAGGCATGGTCACTCTGGCTGATGTTGTAGGAATAGGAGCTGTAAACCTTGTGTGATCTAAACACAAGGCCACTCACATCACAATTAAAGATCCTCCTCTGCTGTAAGACTTCACGGTCACCAAGCAATCGTCTGATTACTAACTGGGTTTCCAAGTGACCTAAATGTGGAGAAGGGAAACGCTCTGGCTAGTAAAAACAGGTTTTCCAGCCTTCACGGCAGATTTTTTTCCTTCTGGAAATAAGCTGGTATTCATACTTACGAATCCACCTCATGAGTTCAGTATGCATGAAAAAATGCCTTAGAGCAAAAGTATCTCTAAGCGAAGTTGACAAATCATGTTTTTGGGGGGGGTTTTTTGCCTGCTTTTTTTTTTTTAGGGCCACACCCGCAGCACATGGAAGTTCCCAGACTAGGGGTCCAATCGGAGCTACAGCTGCCAGCTTACACCACAGCCTCAGCAACATGGGATCTGAGCCGCGTCTGAGGCCTACACCACAGCTCACGGCAACGCCAGATCCTTAACTCACTGAGCGAGGCCAAGGATCGAACCCTCAATCTCATGGTTCCCAGGTGGATTCATTTCTGCTGAGCCATGATGGCAACTCCACAAAATCATGTTTTTATGCTTGCTAAACTGAGGACAGAGTTCCCGTCATGGTGCAGCAGAAACGAATTCTTCACGTGACTGACAACTACAGGAGAGCTACAAATGTGGGTTAAATATGAAAGTTCAAAATCTGACCTTCAGTTAATTCTCTGGGAACTCGATTCTCACAGAGTTTGGTGATTCTTAGTGAACTGAACTTATTTTATTTATTTGTCTTTTTAGGATCTCACCCACAGCATATGGAGGTTCCCAAGCTAGGGGTCCAATTAGAGCTGCAGCCACCGGCCTACACCACAGCCACAGCAACATGGGATCTGAGCCACACCTGCAACCTACACAACAGCTCACAGCAACACCAGATCCTTAATCCACTGAGTGAGGCCAGGGATCGAACCCAGGCCCTCATGGATGCTAGTCGGGTTCGTTAACCACTGAGCCACGATGGGAACTCCATGAACTTATTTTACTAATACTGTGTTTTATTTTATTTTATTTTATTTTTTGTCTTTTTGCCCTTTCCTAGGGCCGCACTCGTGGCATATGAAGGTTCCCAGGCTAGGGGTCTAACAGGAGATGTAGCTGCCGGCCTATGCCAGAGCCACAGTAACACGGGATCCAAGCCATGTCTGCAACCTACACCACAGCTCACAGCAATGCCGGATCCCTAACCCACTGAGTGAGGCCAGGAATCGAACCCAGGTCCTCATGGATGCTAGTCGGGTTCGTTAACCACTGAGCCACGATGGGAACTCCATGAACTTATTTTATTAATACTGGGTTTTATTTTATTTTGTTTTATTTTTTGTCTTTTTGCCCTTTCCTAGGGCCGCACTTGCAGCATATGGAGGTTCCCAGGCTAGGGGTCTAACAGGAGCTGTAGCTGCCGGCCTATGCCAGAGCCTCAGCAACGTGGGATCCGAGCCACATTTGCAACCTACACCACAGCTCACAGCAACACCGGATCCTTAACCCACTGAGCAGGGCCAGGGATTGAACCCACAACCGCATGGTTCCTAGTCAGATTCGTTAACCACTGAGCCACAATGGGAACTCCAATACTGTGTTTTAAATACTCATTTTTTTAAAGTTTTTTTCTTCCACTGTTATTGAGATACAATTGACATGCAGCTCTGTATAAGTTTAAGGTGTGCAGCATAATGACTTGACTTACATACATCATGAAATGATGACCACAGTCAGTTCAGCGAACATTATCTCATATAGATACAAAATTAAAGAGAAAAAAGCTTTTTCTTTGTGATGAGAATTTTTAAGGTTCACTCTCAACTTTCATACATAATCTAGAGCAGTGTTCATTACACCTATATTTATATTTGTTAACGTTGTACAGCATTACTCCCTAGTACTAATTTATAACTGCAAGTCTGTCCATTTTGACCACCTTCATCCAGTGCTCCCTCCTTCCACACGGCCGCCTCTGGTCATCACAAGCCTGATCTCTTTTCTATGAGTCTGTTTGTTCTGAAGTATAACTGACCCATGACACCATGTTGGTTCCTGGTATATAACACAGTGATGCCGTATTTCTATAGCTTTTTAAATGATCACCACGATAAGTTTAGCTATCATCAGTCCACATACAAAACACTGCATAATCACTGACCGTATGCCCCACACTGTTCACTTCATATCTGTGACTCATTTATTTTGTAACCACAAGTTTACACCTCTTAATCTCCCTCACCTATCTCGGCAACTCCCCCATCCCCAGCCCTCTGGCAACTGTTTCTGTTTTGTAATGTTTACTGGTGTTTTATTTTTGATTCTACATATAAATAAAACTATACAGTCCTGTCCTTCTCTATCTGACGTGTCTCATGTGGTGTAATACCTCTGGGACATAGCCATGGTGCTGCGAATGGCAAGGTTCCATTCTTTTTCTTAACGGCTAACATTCCACTGTACACATATAACACATCTTCTTTATCCACTGACTCCCGGATGGGCACTTAGGTTGTTTCCGTATCATGGCTACTGTAAATAACGCTGCAGCGAACAGAGGAGTGCATATACCTTTTAGTATTTTCTTTGAATAAATACCCAAGGGTGGAATTGCTGGATCATACGGTAGTTCTATATTTAATTTTTTAAGGAATCTCCATACTATTTTCCACAGTGGATACACCAGTTTACATTCCTAAACAGTCATTTTTAAATTCGATAACTAGCTTCCAAAGATGGAATTACTCTACATCTTCACAAAGACAGGATAACTATACTATAAACTTACCATGATTTTCTCTTTTATCTAAAGAAACTGTGTGCACGTATATATATGACTTCATTTTTTCTCTTTCTACCACTTGAGTATCTAATGTCAAAGACTTCTTCAGGGCCAGAACTTCATAAGTAATAAATAAAGAACCCCTTGAAAAGAAACAAAAAAATTCATCATAAATATATGATCCAAATGCAACACAGAAGCCACTTTTTTCATTAGTCTTTTCATACAACTTTTTCTTTAAATGGGAAACATAATATAGAGTAATGTACATACAACATATATTATACATACACATGTATAAATGTAGACGCACATTCCAGGTTACCAAATAACAATGAATAGTTGCATTATCATATCCAGGCATAAAAACAAAGCTTTAACAGTATCCAAAGTCCACAGTGTGTCCCTCCCTGAGCCTGACCCACACCCATCTCTATGGCTAGTTATTACTCTGACTCTTATTATAACAGCACCCTTGCTTTTCTCTCATAGATTACCACCTAAACATGCACCACAATTTACCTTTTTTTTTGTCTTGTTTTGTTTTGTTTTTAGGGCCACACCCACAGCATATGGAAGTTCCCAGGCTAGGGGTCGAAACAGAGCTGCAGCTGCTGCCTACACCACAGCCACATGACATCCGAGCCACGCCTGCAGCCTACACCACAGCCACAGCAACGCGGGATCCGAGCCGCGTCTGCAGCCTACACCACAGCTCACGGCAACGCCGGATCCCTAACCCACTGAGCAGGGCCAGGGATCGAACCCGCGTCCTCACCAACATGCACTTTTAAACAACAGAGCTCAAGTTCTGGTTGTGGCTTAGCGGGTTACAAACCTGACTAGTATCCACGAGGATGCAGATTTGCTCCTTGGCCCACTAAGTGGGTTATGGATCCAGTGCTGCCATGAGCTGTGGTGTAGGTCACAGATGCAGCCCAGGTACTGTGTGGCTGTGGCTGGCAGCTGCAGCTCTGACTCAACTCCTAGCCTGGGAACTTCCATATGCCTCAGGTGTGACTCTAAAAATAATAATAAAATAAACAACAGAACTTAGTTTTGTCTGTCTGTGAATGTCACAGGAGTGGAATCCCACTGCACGTATTCTTTTGTTCGGCCCTCTGCCTTGTAAGATGTATCGTGTCGTTGCACGTACCCGGAGCTCATACATTTACATTTTCACGTGCTCTGTGATTCATCCACTGCATGGCTACACTACGACGTCTCCGTTCTACCACGGCTGGCCTAGTCTGATTACACACTGTTTGTATCTCCATGTACACATGTGTATGCGCTCCTCTAGGGTACACTACCTAGAAGTAAAATTACAGACTTTCTGAAAGTATATATATTGTTCAGCTTTACCAGCAATGCCAAACTATTTCCTCAAAAAGATTAGCCAGTCTGTACCCCGATCACCAGCATATGAAAATTTGTCCTCTCCTAAGAGTTACACTATACCTAAAATAAATTTAAAATGTGAAATACAAGGTTGTTTGTGTGTATCCCGAAATGAAGGATTTTTCCCCTAATCAGACTGACCTACACACTCCCTAAATCCAGACACAAAGGCTGCACTCTGTCAGGATTTGGAGCTTAGAAACAACAGTTATAAGCTTTCTCCCGAGCTTTCCACCCTAAAGCAAAGCAAGTAAAACAGAAAGGCCATGCACTGGCCAGCACCAAATGAATAGAGAGAAAGCTCTCAATAGTCATCTCCTCTATTGAGGAATCCATCTGAGCAGCCAAAAAAAAAAAAACCCAAATCTACTCACTATTCGTATTATGCTTTCCATGAAAGACAAAATTTTCACTATATTCCTGAATACAATTGTGATTCAAAGAAACTGAATTATAGAAAAGAATGTACATTTTATCTTTTGCCTGGAATGAGTCAAAGAAAAAAGTCATCAATGTTTGGCCTTATTACCGTACAATGTCATGGATAAATGTACGTATTTGGATAAAATGGCAAATACATCTTCATCATTTTAGCATCTAAGACTTGATTTTATATTTATACTAATGAAAACAAGTATTATTAACAAAAACACTAGAGCAGTAATCAGATATACACTTAAGTGGAAGTTCCTAGGCCAGGGATCAAACCTGAGCCACACTCTTCAGGAGTTTAAGTAACTGGATCAAGACAACACTGAAATGGAGTTCCCGTCATGGCTCAGTGGTTAACGAATCCGACTAAGAACCATGAGGTTGCAGGTTCGATTCCTGGCCTTGCCCAGTGGGTTAAGGATCCAGCGTTGCCGTGAGCTGGGGTGTACGTTGCAGACGTGGCTCGGATCCCACATTGCTGTAGCTGTGGCGAAGGCCGGCAGCTACAGCTCCTGTTAGACCCCTAGCCTGGGAACCTCCATATGCTGCAGGAGTGGCTCTAGATAAAGGCAAAAAGACAAAAAAAAAAGACAACACTGAATTGGGAGAACCAGTGATTAACCAGTGATGTGTCAATGTTTACAGATTCCAAAATCTATACCATTTTATCACTTCATGCAATCTGTAAATCACTTCCACTGAGATTTCAAACAGTAGTATAAAAAAGCCATATAATATTTCACAGCTGACACTTACCCTAAAATAAGTGATCCAGTAAACTTTATTAAATTTCCTTCAAAAAGAAAGGGAAAAAAGTCAATGTGATGAATTTCATTTTTAAAATATGACAGGAAATAGGCAACGTATAAATTTCTACCAATGTCATACATAATCAGGCAAGAAGTTATTGATATTTTCCCATTAATATAATTTCCTGTCAACACATGCCTTCCTATCTCCAGATACCAAAAAAAAAAAAATGACCCCAGAGGCACTGAGTACAAAAATACAATCTAAATTTCATACTCATTGTCCTTTCCTCACCTCCTATTCTTCCACCCCTCACCAAATCAGTAAGAGACCCTCATTTAACTGCACCACTGACACTGCCAGGCCTACAGTGCTTCCACTGAATGAATGTCCAGGGAACTAGCTTCCCTTCTGACTTTTTTTGCATTCACAACCAATTAAAGGAATGAGGAGAATGCTCCCTATCACTACCTAACACATACTGAGGGATTATGTTTGTGAAGTGGGGACACAAAATGATTTTTTCTGAAGTAATTATAATTGGTAGCTAAGTGACATATCTAAGTAGTCTTATTTAAAATATAGGTTACAGGGGAGTTCCCTTCGTGGCTCAGTGGTTAACGAATCTGACTAAGAACCATGAGGTTGCGGGTTCGATCCCTGGCCTTGCTCAGTGGGTTAAGGATCCGGCGTTGCCGTGAGCTGTGGTGGAGGTTGCAGACGCGGCTCGGATCCCGCGTTGCTGTGGCGAAGGCCGGCGGCTACAGCTCCTGTTAGACCCCTAGCCTGGGAACCTCCATATGCCGCGGGTGCGGCTCTACATAAAGGCAAAAAGACAAAAAAAAATAAATAAATAAAAATAAAATATAGGTTACAGGAGGTTCCACTGTGGCTCAGTGGAAATGAATCTGACTAGTAGCTATGAGGTCGAGGGTTCGATCCCTGGCCTCACTCAGTGGGTTAAGGATCCAGCGTTGCTGTGAGCTGTGGTGTTGGTCGCAGATGCAGCTCAGATCCCACGTTGGTGTGGCTGTGGCGTAGGCCGGCAGCTGCAGCCCCCATTCAACCCTTAGTCTGGGAACCTCCGTATGCTGCAGGTGCAACCCTAAAAAGACAAAGATAAATAAGTAAATAAAATATAGGTTACACTTTGAAAGTTTATTTATAAGTTTTTTGTTTGGATTGTGGAAAACATTTTTTTTGTCTTTTTGCCTTATCTAGGGCCACACCCGTAGCATATAGAGGTTCCCAGGCTAGGGGTCTAACAGGAGCTGTAGCCGCTGGCCTACGCCAGAGCCACAGCAACACAGGATTTGAGCCGCATCTGCAACCTACACCACAGCTCACGGCAATGCCGGATCCTTAACCCATTAGCAAGGCCAGGGATCGAACCCGCAACCTCATGGTTCCTAGTTGGATTCGTTAACCGCTGTGCCACGACGGGAACTCCCAACACTTTTTAATCTTAAAAAAAAATCTTAGTGGCAAACAGAGCTAGCTGCCTAAATAATACACATAAGCCCCTTGATCTTTACTAACATAACGTGGTTACTATCTAAAAATATTCAAATTCTCAGACTCCTCTACAGTGTCGGCTGGTTGTGCAACACAGCTGTAGCTACTGTATATACTGATGTACTATATCTATAGAAACATATGGATATTGATGGAAGTCCACAGAGAGAGATCCCTCCTCAAATAAAAAGGTTCCCTCCCCATAACACGGCTTTTGACATTTCTGCCTTCTTGATGTCCTGGGATTTAGCAACATCTTCTGACATGAGGACAATAAGACAACAGAGCGGGAAGACAGGAGAATTGCTAAACTGCAATTCCTGTGCTAAACTGTCTCCATCTTGACTTTCTCTTATGTAAGAGAAACAAAAACCTTATTAATTTAAGCCATTATAGTCAAGTTTCTGTTACATGTGCTGAATACAAAAATCCATGTTTAGGTACTGTGGAAATGCACAAAAATCCATGGAATCTGTAATTTGTTGGACGTACACAGGTAGCCCTTTGTTTGGAGCTTCCACTTATGCTGCCAAGAACACGCTTCTCCCTCCTGAGGGATAAGGAACTCTGCTCCCCCGACTTCCCTACACGTCAGCCGAGGGAGACAGACACCGCTCCCAAACTCTGGGGCCTGGTGGTTCCAGAACAGGACAGAGGACAGAAAGTGGGGTTGAGACCAGACTCTCGGAGCTTCTGGACTGTCAACGCCTCTGGGACGTTCTTCACTCCAAGATGGCCTCCCCCACCCTCAGCCTGTGGGCCGGGAGCAACCAGTTTGTTTCCTCCTGCACTGCTCCCACCCGTTAATTCTTACTAGGATGTTTCCTTTTCACTGGGTCCTAGGAACAGAATGCAGACTCACACAGCCTTTGCTCCCGTCCTAAAGTGTATTCACTACTCTTGAGTTTGCTCTGCTGGAAATAATGGGAGAGAAAAGTTCCTTTCTCTGTCTTTACTCCTCTTTTTGTTTTTAAAATACAAAATCACAGAATTTTCTAGATGAAAAGAATATCTTGAAAACTGATCTCTTGGAGTTCCCTTGAGACACAGTGATTAAGGATCTGGCATTGTCACTGTAGCGCCTCAGGACACTGCTGTGGTGCAGGTTCAATCCCGGGCCTTGGAACTTCCACATGCCATAAACACAGCCAAACCCGCCGCAAAACAAAAAAACTGATCTCTCTTAAAGATCAAAGGGCAGTTCCACAAGGACAGGGGTTATGCCTTATTCAATACTGTATCCTCAGGGCCCAGTAATACGGAACCTGGCACATAGCAGGATGAATGAAAGATGACCTCGGCCAATATTCTCATATTATAAAGATTAGTAATAAATAACAGAAATAAAGATTAATAAATAAAAATAGTAGATTAGTGCTAGATCCTAAGTCCCTTTAGGGCAAGCAAAACATCTTCCTGGCTCACCAGTGAATTCTCAGAACCTAATACATATATGCCTGGCACCATGTTTTAGAGGAGCTTAATAAACAGCTGCTAAATGAGCCTGCAGTGACACTTAAGCTGTGTCTACAAGAATGAATGTGAACCCAACAGGAAACACAGAGGAGGAAAAAGACCCCAAGAAAAAGGAGTATGAGTGATTCTGATCCTACAAATTTGGGATAAACCACTGCAGAGAAAAGACACAAAAAAATCTGAGATTTATCATGGTTAAATGAGTTTTTATAGACTGGAAAGTTAACTACAATTCTATCACTACTGCTACATGCAGATGTTGTTTAAACCATACTCACTGATCTCTCTCCAGTACGTGTGGCTTTTCGGCAGAGGAGTTGAGGTTCCCATTCTTCTGCAACAGATGACACAATAAACAGCCAGGGACATTCTGTGTCTAAATAACAAATTGTAACAAGTTTAATTTAGCAGCTAATTAAAAATATTTCTTTTAACTATAAGAACATGGCACAATAACAATAGGTTGCCACAGAATTAATTTTTCTAGACCCAAAAAAAACCTTCAATTAAAAAAATTTTCTCCCTGGAGTTCCCATCATGGCTCAGTGGTTAACAAACCCGACTAGCATCCATGAGGACACAGGTTCGATCCCTGGCCCTGCTCAGTGGGTTAAGGAGGTTCCCAGGCTAGGGGTCCAATCAGAGCTATAGCTGCTCGCCCACACCACAGCCACAGCAACGCCAGATCCGAGCCACGCCTGTGACCTACATCACAGCTCACAGCAACGCCAGATCCTTAATCCACTGAGCAGGAAGGTCTCATCCTTTCTCAAAGGGAAATGTGCCATCTACATTCTAGATCTCGTGTCTTTCACTTTCATGGGGACCTTGATTCATCCATTATCTGCCTTTCTCAGTCTTCACACACTCCCTTTTGGGTCTTCCTAGTGGATGCCCACTGTTCTCCCAGCAAAACACAAAAATAAAACGAAAAACAAACAATTGGGGAAAAAAATGTAAACCCTCCATGTACCCAAGTGCCCTCCAGCTACTGCCACTGGCCCTTTTCCTTCCTAAGATCTCTCCCTAGTGCGTCTTCCTCCGATACTGAGACAGTCCTAAGGTCACCACCAAGGGACATCTCCAGTGCCAACTCCACTTTTCATTTTACTTTCTCTGAAGTATCTGATCGCTCCCTCTTTTCCCCCTCTAGCTACTCTGACACTCTGTCTTCTGATTTTATTCTCACATTTCTGGGTGCTCCCTTCCTTTACTCATTCAAAAGATACTAACTGAACACCTGTCACCAATCAGGAATGAAAACTTGAGACGTGAATAAGGCAGCACGACTCCCTACCCTGGCTGAGCTAACAGTTGGCTTTGCTGTCTACACCGAGCTCTTAAATACTAGTGTTCCAGTGGGTTCTGCCTGTGGTCCCCTTTTTTCCTCAAGATATCTTCTCTAATTTCAGTGTTTTCATCACAAAGCTTTACCTGTATGATTCTCAAATCTCTATAACTCACTCAAGTCTCTCTAATAAGTTTCAGACATATATTCAACTGAGTAATACACATTTCCACTTTGAAGCACCACAAACATCTAAAACTCAGAAGGTCTAAAGTCAAATCATCACACTCTTACAAACAAATATCCCAAGACTATCTATTACTAAACCATAGTGTCCCCACTGATTAGATATGACTCCTCCCTACACCACAGCCTAATCTACTGAGGGTCCCTTTCTGGAGTTTTGTTCCACTGATATATGTGTCTAATCCTGCATCAATAACATAAAGCTTTTCTTAATTTCTGTATCTTTAAAATAAGCCTTGATAGCTTCTAGAGTGGGTGCCCCTGCCCCTGCCCCCATTCTTTTCAGGATTATCTTGCTATCGAGATTTTTTGTTGTAGCTGAACTGAATTACAGATTAATTGGGGGAGAACTAATATCTCATGGAGTCCCTCCATTCATGAAGAGTGTGTCTTCATGTCTTCTTTTAGGTATTTTGTAATTTTCTTCACAAAGGTCATGGATTTTTTTGTTTCTTCCTTTCACAGAAAATTTCAAAGGTATACAAACGTAAAGAGAATAAGAAAACGAACCCCATCACTCAGTTTCAGAAACTACCAACACATGGTCAGTCTTGTTTCATCTATACCTGCTCTAGCCCAATATAACTTGTGCATGATAAACATTTTCTCTATCTGTACTACTACTGTAAAAATATGTTAGTGTGACGAGAAACTGAAAAATTAATCTTTTTATTTTATTCATTTATTTTATTTTGTCTTTTTAGGGCCTCACCCTCGGCACATGGAGGTTCCCAGGCCAGGCTGTAGCCACCAGCCTATGCCACAGCCACACAGCAATGCTGGATCTGAGCCGCGTCTGCGACCTACACCACAGCCTATGGCAACACTGGATCCCCAACCCACCGTGTGAGGCCAGGGACCGAAGCCGCGTCCCCGTGGACGCTAGCTGGGCTCGCTAACCACTGAGCCACAACGGGAACTCCTAGGGTAATCTTTTTAAATTGTAGTTAATTTTAAATGCCACATATGGCTAACCATAAGGCTGGATATACAAGAGTGACCTTACAAGAAATCTTAGAGGAAGAAACCCTACTACCAGATCCTTCCTCCAAAAAAGGCAGAAATTATCACTCTCACAGAAGCCCTGCATCTCAGTGAAGGTGAGCAGATTATCATCTATAAGGATTCAAAATATGCCTTCCTAGTAATGCATGCAATGGGGCAATTTGGAAGGAGGAGGGCTGCTCATTTCCAAAAGTAAAAAAATTAAGTATGCCCAAGAAATCCTGAGATTGCTAGATGCAATACAAAAACCAAAGGAAGCAGTAATTATGCATCGCCCAGGAGATCAGATATTTGTCTAACTTCAAAAGGAAACCACAGAGCAGGTCAAGCAGCTAAAGAAATGGCCCAAACTAAAACTCCTCTGGATGTGCTCTGATTCTGAATGGGAGCCTAAACCAACTTAGTCCGAAAGTCTCACCAGGTAACCTTCAGAAGGCAAGAGAATGGGGGTTTAACCTACCTGTTTGGAACCTGGAACACAGCTAGTTAATAACCAAGGAAAGGTTTTGATTCTGGAAAGCGTAAAGAAAGAAGTACTTAGCTATATACATCAGAACACCCACTATGGGAGAGACCCCACTCTATAATGGATACAAGAGTTGATTCAAAGACCTATTATGTGCAAGACTATTCAGAGTTACATAGAAGTGGATGGCCTGTGTTATAAGTAACGCAAAAAATGGGCCTCCTCCCCGTCACATGGGCACTCAGGGGAAAGTGGGGAAGGTCCAGGGGAAGACTGGCAGGCAGACTTCATGGGTACGCCCGCGACTAAAGTGAACTTTTATTATCCACTGGTAGCGGCAGACACTTTCACAGGCTGGGTGGAAACACTCATGCATGAGACAGCAAGGGCTTCTGAGATAGTGAAGTCTTTACTTAAAGAAATAATTCCCAGGGTTGGACTCCCCAGCTCAATCCAGAGTGAAAAGTGCTTCTGCTGCCAGCATTACACAAGGGGTTTCAGAGCAACCTGGAATAAAATGGTATGTACGCGTGTCCTGGAGACCCGGTCAACCAGGAAAATGGAAAAGATGAATTATACTTTGAAAAGGACCACAGCCAAAATCCGTCAAGAAAGTAATTTAACATGGGAAAAAATATTGCCAGTTGCACTGCTTAGAAACAGGGTGGTCCCTAGAAGCAGACTCAGACTGAGTCCTTATGAGATACTGTACAGGAAACCACTCCTCTATTCTGATCGGCTAAGCAGACAAACTTCTGATCAGAAGATAAAAGAACTAGATACTCTTAGGTATGTACAAGCATTGAGAGTAGTTCTGAATGCTGTTCAAAAATCTGCTAGTACCAGGATGATATAACCTACAGATGCTCCCCAGCGTCAGATAAAATTGGGGGGCTGGAGACAAGGTACCTTGTAAAACCTGGAAAGAAACACTCCCAGAAAACCCTTCCAATGCCAGAAGGTAGGGCCTTCCAGTTTTGCTGGTGACTAATTCTCCCATTAGACTTGATGGTGCTAAGCCTTGGATCCTCCACTCTCAGGTAAAGGAGGGGTCCCTCTTGTGCCTTCTGACACCTCCTGCCCATCACAGCTCAGAGGAGAAAACTGCTACCACAAGCAAGTCGTGAAGAGATCTTGGGTTTCTTTAGGAAAAAAACACTAAGAAACAAAGAAATGGCTCATTACATTAAGGCAATGACTGTAACTTTTCTGTTGCTGGGGGAAAGTCAACTGATCCGCATACCAAAATCCCCACCTTTTCTGATCCTGAAGGTTCAAACTGAACTGAAGTACCCACTCTAATCTAGATCTATCCTTTACCCATTTTTTGAGATTTATTGACTCTCTGGGGTCCAGCCTGATGGGGTAATTTTTCAGAGCCACCATGCAGCTGGCAGGAGGAGCTAGCCATCACTGTGCGTCAATAGGATTGGATGATGACGTTCTCCACAGGGTTCTGGGTTGTTATAATGGTAAAGTGCAGTCTCCTCCTGCTTCTTGTTATAATACACTTGGCCTGTTTCTGCAAGAGGGCCCCATCCTCACAATTACCTCCAGACTCCGCTAGCTCCTAGCCAGAGTCAGTTGTGTAGCCTGGTGGGTAAAGGTTAACAACGGGCAAACCAGAGAAGCCCTAGGGAGGCCTTATGGACCATAGAAACCACCCTTATTACAGCAAAACCACTACTCACGTTTTGTTCTGGGAAACCCGGCATTTTGGGATGAACACTCCTAACCTGAACTGCTCCCAAGCAATCACTCCCCAATGGAACCAGCACCTGGTCAAGCAACACTGGCCACAACCCAGGAGAACAAAAAGAGATAGACTGGGAACCTGGGAGCCAGGTTAGGGAAGATGAGTCAAGCAGAAACAGCCGCCGGTGAGTTCAGTCATGGAAAGGAACCCAGATAGATGGATTAACGGGGGTATTATTTTAGGAAGAAGGAAGAAGTTAGAAAGCAGTCTGGGCGACAAATGAAGATTTGAGGCAATGTTTAAATCAGACCTAGAAAATAATGGCCAAAATGCCGAGGTCCAGATCTGGGAACGGACCTATGTAAACACCAGCAAAGCTTGTTAAGCACGCTGATCGAAATGGAAGCCAAAATGTCTGGCATTGTTGTGGCTGTGGCATAAGCCGACAGCTATAGCTCTGATTAGGCCCCTAGCCTGGGAACCTCCATATGCCACAGGTGCATATGGAGGGTAAAATCATCACCCAATCCTATTGACGCACAGTGATGGCTAGCTCCTCCTGCCAGCTGCATGGTGGCTCTGAAAAATTACCCCATCAGGCTGGAACCCCAGAGAGTCAATAAATCTCAAAAAATGGGTAAAAAAAAAAATGGAATCCAAAGTGGCATCTAAGCAATGGTCTGCTATTCTGGAGCCAGAAATCCAAAAAGCCAAGCTCTGGAAAACCTATGGTCCTCATGGACTATGGGATATTTTGAGCAGTAACTGTAATTTATACTTCATGCCTTGACGGCCTTGGTTCCCTGGCTTAATAAAAAGGAGCTCTCTCAGGCAGTAGAACTGGTAGGCATAGGGAACATTCTCCAAAAACACTGTATATTGCCTGTGGGGAGCCTTTGGGCCCTGCTGAATAAGGAAACTGTACCCCAGATTTGGACACCAGTCTTGTATCGAGCTGCACATTGAAAAGCAACATTTGGTTATGCTCTCAAACCCAGTGGGACTCAGTGATTACTCTGGCGTGGCCTACTGTAAAGACTCTCATACCAGATAACGTGTGGTATATGGAAAAGTTCTGCTGAGAAGAAATCAGTCATAAGACAGTTGTTATTGTAACAATAACACTTTCCGTATGAATGACACAGGAACTTGGTGGGATTACAGTACAGTCAGGAAACAGTAATTTAAATTATAAAACATATGGTCACACTGACGTAGATGACCATATGTACTGAAACTGGAACCGACCTTCAACCCCCCCTCCGCTGTGGAAGTGCAGGACAGCTGGCCTGAGGACAGACTGGAGGAAACATCTGCACGAGCCCAGCAGGTCTTGCAAGACAGCGCTAATTAACTGTACTGAGTGCAGATAATGGTAGACAAGCGAGAAAAGAGAATAGTGCAATTATCAAAAGACAGTGTAAACACTGGTTAAGGAATCTCAGGTTGGTTTCTCTTGTCTGTCCCAATACACGGGAAATTTTTTTTTATAGTGATTTTTATTTTTTCCATTATAGCTGGCTTACAGTGTTCTGTCAATTTTCTACTGTACAGCAAGGTGACCCAGTTACACATACATGCATACATTCTTTTTTCTCGCATTATCATGCTCCATCATAGCTGACTAGATATAGTTCCCAGTGACAATGCATGGGAAATTTTGATTAAAGAGATGGCTACTCTCTTTCTGATAGTCATTTAGCATTTTCCTGCTGAAGTATTACTGTAAGGGAAGGAGAGAACAAGCAAGAAAGAGAAAAGAAAGGGGTTCTCCATCTGTTTTGCAGTAATTAGAAGTGCCATGTGGGACAAAGCGTTCTCTTAAACAAAGGCTCAAAAATTTCTCTCTTCAAATCCTCCCCTCTTTTAAATGTCACCCCCCACTGAGCAAGAAGTAGCCAGAGCCCTCATCACCTCGACTGCCCTCAGGATTGAGTAGAATTACAAAAAAGGGGGGATGGAAGTGGGCAGACTTATGTAGAGCCCTTCCTAGTGACAGAATGCCTAGTGTGTCCCTGCTTACTGGTGATTAGAATACACTGTGTCCTCCCAGATCCTCTACGAGCAAAGAGAAAAAGAAACTAGCCCTAGCAGTTGATGGGAAAAGCCAAGGAATGTAGAAACAAAGACAGGAGAGCTAGACAGAGAAACAGCCTTAACTTAAGCACTAAATTAGCCTCAAGGACTCCCAGTTCTATCTCGAAGATAAAAAGTCTAATGCACATCCCTCAAGCTGTTTTGAAGAAGCCGGAGCCTAACCAGATCTCCATCTCGTGATGACCATGAGCAGGCAGGGCTTGCTCCTGGGGGCTGAAGGTTGATAACATGAAGCCCTGTGGCCTCACCCAGTTATCTCACCACCCACAAAACAGAAAACTGTGCACCAGCTGATCACATTACCCATAACCCTCTTCCTCTCCTTGCCTTTGAAACCTCTTCCTGAAAGGCATCACAGAGTCTGGTGAGCATCATCCACCTGTACTCCTTGCTTAGTACTTTGCAATAAACACTGTACTCTTCCTTCACCACAACCCAGCAGACTGGCTTTGCTGCGCATGGGGTGAACGTGTTAGGTAGCAAGGCAGACATGAGCAGGTCCCACCCCATCCTGGACAAAGCCATTTTCCCCTCCCCCCACCCCTTGACACTGAACAGAGCACACCCAGAGACCCTCTCATTTGAGGTTAAGGACTGCTAAGCTCCCAGCCTTATCAGGCCCAAGCAGAAGGTCCAAAACACAGCTGGGCTTTCCAAACTGCCAGCACTGCTTGGCACAGGCACACCAAGACCTAAGAGGTGACCCAAAACAACCGAGGCTCATTATGCCATATATATAATAAATTAGCATTGTGGTTTTTGTCCCCACCCCCTCAGGTTTCACCTGGGTGTTTAGGGGTACAAGAAGAAAAGTGCCTGTGCACAAGAAGAAAAGTTATATAACTTAAAGCTGTCAATCACCTTGTCAATCAAATGACAAAGGGCGGGACTTTCCACTACTCTGAAAAAACTAGCTCTACACTCATAGTGTGGCTGCTTCTGGTTTCTAGCCAGACAGCCTGCTCTCTTCTCTCCTCTTTGGGAGCGTACTTTAGCTTGCTTTGCTTAAAAAAATTTTTGCTACTTAAAACTGCTCTGTCTCATTTGATTTCTTGCCTTGGAGAGACAAAAGGACTGAGGTTTTGTAACAAACAGACCCCAGTTTGGTTAGGTAACACACTCTTGGAGGGCGTATAAAAAAAAATCTCACCCAGGGCAGAAGCAGGAATTTGAAAGAAGCCTGGGTCAGACCTATCTGCTGACCTTGGAAAATCTTCCAGGGAAGCAGGAAGCAACTCCAGCTCAGCCTGGGGGGGGTTAGATACTGGCTACAGCCATTTGGGGGAGCTTATTCTACCACGTGGATACTGGTGCTGGCAAAGCACCATTTGGAATCCTCCCTCTAGCTTATCAACCTCCACCAGTCTGTAGGCACCAGAAATGGTAACCCTCAGGCCAAGAAACAAACTGGGTGGGAACAAGCCCTGCCCACCAGCAGACAGGACTCCTGAGTACACAGCCACACCTGGCTACAGCCCTGCCCACTAGCAGGCCCAAGATCTAGCCCCACACACCAGTGTGCAGGCACTAGACCCAGAGCCCTGCAGCCAGAGACCGTGGAAACCAGTTCCACCCCCAATGGCAAGCATCAGCCCCAGAATTCCTGGCTGCCCAACATAAAGCCTTCTCTAGCCTCGGGACCAGCCTCACCCACCCACAGATGGAGAGCACCCAGAGGACAACTGCATCTCCACAGTCTATGGACCCAGCCCAGCCACCAGCAAGCTAGCACCAGTCCTGGGACTGGCTGGGTCCTGGTCCCACCCACTAACAGGTTAACCTAAGCTTTGGGACAACCTAGACTCCACAGCCAGCTGTGTCAGAAACCCACTCACCAGCAGTCCACCTCTGGGACCCCTGGGCTCCGGAGCCAGATACCAGGACGCAGCTCTGCCCATCAGAGGGCCACCATTAGCTTCAGGAACTGGCATCACCCACCAGGGGCAGGCACTAGCCCCAAGGTCTCCCAAATCCCAAATGTGCCCACTAGTGAGCCAGAACTACCACTGGAGTTCTCCGGAGCTCTACACCCAAATGCCTCATGACCTGGCCCTGCCAAAACCTGGCAGGCAGCCTCCCACACGAGGCAGGGCCTGGCAAACAGCTGGACTAGGGCCCAATCAAGCCTACCAGACCAGCCACAACAGTCAGCTCACCACAACAGAAGGACCCATGCAGCCCACATATGGGACACTTCTAAAGCATACAGCACTGATGATGAGGCAGGAGTGCACTGGTGGGACATATAGGTCATCTCATATAAAAAAGCCACATCTCCAAGGTTGGGAAACATAACCAACCTACAAGTTACATAGAAATAAAAACAGCGAATTAGAAAAAGCAAGGCGGCAGAAGAATATGTTCCAAATGAAGGACCAAGATAAAACCCAAGAGAAGAAATGAGAGACAAAAATAGGCAATTTAGGAGTTCCCGTCGTGGCTCAGTGGTTAACAAATCCAACTAGAAACCATGAGGTTGCAGGTTTGATCCCTGGCCTTGCTCAGTGGGTTAAGGATCCGGCGTTGCCGTGAACTGTGGTGTAGGTTGTAGACACGGCTCGGATCCCATGTTGCTGTGGCTGTGGCAAAGGCTGGTGGCTACAGCTCCTGTTAGACCCCTAGCCTGGGAACCTCCATATGCCGCAGGTGCGGCCCAAGATAAGGCAAAAAGACAAAAAAAAAGGCAGTTTACACAAGAAAGACTTCAGGATGCTGGTGTAAGATGATCAAAGAACTTATGCACAGAACAAGAAGTTAGAGGTTTTTAACAAACAGATAAAAAATATAAAGAATAATCACACAGACATGAAGATTAAAAAACTGAAATAAGGAGTTCCCATCGTGGCTCACCAGAAACAAATCTTGACTAGCAAGCATGAGGTTTGATCCCTGGCCTCGCTCAGTGGGTTAAGGATCTGACATTGCTGTGAGTTGTGGTGTAGGTTGCAGATGTGGTTCAGAGCCCATGCTGCTGTGGCTCTGGCAAAAACCAGCAGCTACAGCTCTGATTAAACCCCTAGCCTAGCAACTTCCATATGCCACAGATGCAGCCCTAAAAAGCCAGGGGGAAAAAAAAAAAGGCACTATAAGGAATCGATAGTAGAGTAAATGATACAGAGGATGGGATCATCAAACTGGAAGACAGAGCAGTGGAAATCACTGATGCTGAACAGAAAAAAGAATGAAAAGAAACGAGGAAAGGAAAAGAGACTTCTGAGACAACATCAAGTACGTTAATATTTCTATTAAAGGGGTCCCAGAAGGACCATCCCAAAGCAGTAGAATACATATTATTTTCAAGTGCATGTGTAATATTTTCCAGGATAAGTCACATGTTAGGTCATGAACCAAGCCTCAGTAAATTTTTAAAAGTTGAAATCTGTATCAAGCATCTTTTCAAACCACAATCCTATGTAGTTTCACTATCTACAAGAAATCAACAAGAAAAAAAAAAAAAACACAGTTGTGTGAAAGTTAAACAATATGTTACTAAACAACCAATGGATTACTGAAATAATCAAAGAGGAAATTTTAAAAATACTTGGAGACAAATGAAAATGAAAACACAGCAATCCTGGAGTTCCTGTTGTGGCTCAGTGGTTAACGAATCCGACTAGGAACCATGAGGTTGCGGGTTCGATCCCTGGCCTTGCCCAGTGGGTTGGGGATCCAGTGTTGCCAAGAGCTGTGGTGTAGGCTGCAGATGCAGCTCGGATCCCACGTTGCTGTGGTTGTGGCATAAGCCAGCGGCTACAGCTCCTGTTAGACTCCTAGCCTGGGAACCTCCGTGTGCCGCGGGTGTGGCCCTAGATAGGGCAAAAAAAAGACAAAAAAAAAAACACAGCAATCCAAAATTTATGAAATGCAGCAAAAGCAGTTCTGAGGGGGAAATTTACAGCAATACAAACTTAACCCAGGAAACAAGAAAAATCTCAAATGAACAATTTAAACTTATACCTAAAGCAACTAAAAAAGAACAAACAAAAACCAAAGTTAGTAGAAGGAAAGAAGTCATAACAATCAGAGCAGAAATAAATGAAAGAGACACTTAAAAAATAATAGAAAAGATCAATGAAACTAAATGCTGGCCCTCTGAAAGGGCAAACAAAATCGAAAAAACTTTAGCCTGATTCATCCAAAAAAAAAAGGGACTCAAATCAATAAAATCAGAAATGGACATCACAGAAACACAAGGGGTCATAAAGAGACTACTATAAAAATATATGTCAATAAAATGGACAACCTAGAAGAAACAAATTCCTAGAAATGTACAACCTCCCAGGACTGAACTAGGAAGAAACAGAAAATTTAAACAGACCAATTACCAGTAATAAAAGTGAACCAGTAATTTAAAAACTCCCAACAAGTAGAAGTTCAGATCCAAATGGCTTCATGGGTGAATTCTACCAATCATTTAGAGGAGTTAACATCTATCCCTCTCAAACTATTCCAAAAAATTGCAGAGAAAGGTACACTTTTAAACTCATTTTATGAGGTCAGTATCACCCTGACACCAGAACCAGATTAAGATATCACACAAAAATGAAAATTACAGGCCAGTATCACTGATGAATATAGATGCAAAAATCCTCAACAGAGTATTAGTGAACAAAACCCAAAAATACGTAAAAAGGATCATACACCATAATCGAGTGGGATTTGTCCCAGGGAGGCAAAGGGTTTTCAATATCTGCAAATCAATCAGTGTGATAAACCACGTTAACATATTGAAGAATAAAAACCAGATGATCATCTCAATAGATGCAGAAAAAGCTTTTGAAAAAATTCATAGCCATTTATGACAACAACCCTCCAAATAGTGGGTATAGAGGGAACATACCTCAACATAATAAAGGCCATATATGACAAGCCCACAGCTAACACCATAATCAATGGTAAAAAGTCAAAAGCAATTCCTCTAAGATCAGGAACAAGACAAGGATGCCCACTCTTGCCACTTTTATCCAACATGGCTTTGGAAGTTCTAGCCAAAGAAATCAGACAAGAAAAAGAAATAAAAGAAAACCAAATTGGGAAGGAAAAAGTAAAATTGTCACTGTTTACAGATGACATGCAACTATACACAGAAAATCCTGATAATGCCACACACAAAAACTACTAGAGCTCATCAATTACTTTGGTAAAGTTGTAGGATACAAGATTAATACACAAATTAATACACAAAAATCTGTTACAATTCTGTACACTAATAAAAAACTATCAGAGAAATTAAGGAAATAATCCCATTTACAATTGCATCAAAAAGAACAAAATATCAAGGAATAAACTTACCTAAGAAGGCAAAAGACTGGCACTCTGAAATCTTGAAGACAGTGATGGAAGAAATCAAAGATGACACAGATATAAAGATATACCATATTCTTGGATTGGAAGAACCACTGTCAAAATGAGTATACTACCCAAGGCAATCTACAGATTCAATGCCTTCTCTATCAAATTATCAATGGCGTTTTCCACAGAAAAGAACAAAAAATTTTTAAATTTGTATGGAAGACCCCAAATAGCCAAACCAATCCTTTTTATGGCCAACCTGTGGCATATAAAGTTCCTGGGGCTAGGGGTGAAATTAGAGCTGCAGCTGCAGGCCTACAGCACAGCCACGTGGAATCCAAGCCAAACCTGTCATCTATGCTGCAGCCTGCAGCAACGTCAGATCCTTAACCCACCGAGTGGGGCTAAGGATCAAACCCACAACCTCAGGGACACTCTGTCAGGGTCTTAATCCAATAAGCCAAATGGGAACTTCTGCCAAAGCAATCTTGAGAAAGAAAAATGGAGCTGGAGGAATCAGGCTAACTTCAGACTATATTACAAAGCTACAGTAATCAAAACAGTATGGAACTGGCACAAATACAGCAATGTAGATCAATGGAACAAGATAAAGCCCAGAGATAAACACACGCACCTATGGTCAACTCATCTATGACAAAGGAGGCGAGAATATACAATGGAGAAGATAATCTCTTCAATAAGTGGTGCTGGGAAAACTGGACAGCTACGTGGAAAAGAATGAAATTAGAATATTCTCTAACACCATACACAAACATAAACTCAAAATGGATTAAAGACCTAAGTATAATTCCAGATACTATGAAACTCTTAGAGGAAAACACAGATAGAACACTTCTTAACATATATCACAACAATATCTTTTTGGATCCACCTCCCAGAGTAATGAAAATAAAAACAAAAATAAACAAACGGTACCTAATTAAACTTAAAAATTAAAAGCTTTTGCATGCCAAAGGAAACTATAAATAAAATGAAAAGACAACCCACAGAATGAGGGAGAATATTTGCAGACGAAGCAACCAGCAAGTGATTAACTTCTGAAATATATAAAGATTTCACACAACTCTCTAAAAAAAAAATCAAAAAATAGGCAGAAGAGGAATTTCCTGGTGAATCAGCAGGTTAGGGATCTGACTACAGTAATCAAAAAACCAGCATAGTTAGTACACAAAAACAGACACACAGATTAACGGTAAAGAGTAAGAGCCCAGGAGTTCCTGTCATGGCTCAGTGGTTAACGAATCCGACTAGGAACCATGAGGTTGCGGGTTCGATCCCTGCCCTTGCTCAGTGGGTTAACGATCTGGCGTTGCTGTGAGCTGTGGTGTAGGTCGCAGACGCGGCTCGGGTCCTGCGTTGCTGTGGCTGTGGCGTCGGCCAGTGGCTACAGCTCCGATTAGACCCCTAGCCTGGGAACCTCCACATGCCGCGAGTGCGGCCCTAAAAATGACAAAAGGCAAAAAAAAAAAAAAAAAAAGAATTCGACATACTGTCCCTGAGGATGCAGGTTCAATTCCTGGCCTCCCTCAGTGGCTTAAGGATCCGACATTGCTGCAATTTGTGACGTAGATCACAGATGCTGCTCGCTGCTCAGATCCTATGTGGCTATGCCTATGGCATAGGCCTGCAGCTGCAGCTCCAGTTCAACCCCTTGCCCAGGATTCCATATGCCTCAGATATGGCTGTAAAAGAAAAAAAAAAAAGTAGTACTGGAAAAACTGGACCATTATATATAAAAGTATTAAGTCAGAACACATTTCTAACACCATATACAGGATTAAAGCCCTAAATGTAACACCTGAAAACATAAAGCCCCTGGAACAAAATATCGGCAGAATACTCTCTGACATAAGTAGGAGCAATATTTTTTTTTCTCCTAAAGCAAAGGAAACAATAGCAAAAAACAAACAAATTGGACCTAACTAAATTTAAAGGCTCTGCACAGCAAAGGAAACCATCAACAAAAAGAAAAGACAACCTACTGAGTGGGAGTAAATATTCACAAATAATATGACAAATAAGGGGTTAATGTCCCAAATATATAAACAACTCATACAACTCAACCTCAAAAAAACAAACAACCCAATTCTAAAAATGGACGGAAGTTATAAATAGATATTTTTCCAAAGAAGACATACAGATGGCCAATAAGCATATGTAAAGATGTTCAGGGAGTTCCCAACGTGATGCAGTGGAAACCAGTCTGACTAGAAACCATGAGGCTGCAGGTTTGATCTCTGGCCTCACTCAGTGGGTTAAGGATCCCGCGTTTCCGTGAGCTGTGGTGTAGGTCTCAGAAGTAGCTCGGATCCCGTGTTGCTGTGGCTGTGGCACAGGCTGGTGGCTACAGCTTCGATTCGACCCCTAGCCTGGGAACCGCCATATGCCGAGGGTACAGCCCCAAAAAGCAAAAAAAAAAAAAAAAAAAAAGATGTTCAACATCCCATATTATCAAAGAAATATAAATCAAAACCATGAGATATCACCTCACACCTGTTATAATGGCTATCATTAAAAAGATCACAAATAACAAATGTTAGAGGAAAAAAGGAGAAAAAGGAACTCCTGTACACTATGGGAATGTAAATTGGTGTAGCCATTGTGGAAAACAGTGTGAAGGTTCCTCAAAAAACTAAAAAATACAACTGCCACATGATCCGGGAATACAAAAACAAAAACATGAATTTGAAAAGATACATGCACCCCAATGTTCACAGAAGTATTATTTACAACAGCCAAGTGTCTATCAACAGATGAATGGATAATGAAGATGTGACATATGTATATATATATATATTTATTTGTAAATATATATAAATATAATACACACAAACTGTCATATATAATACATATACCAAAAATGGAATACTACTCAGCCATAAAAAATGAAAATTTGCAATTTGCAATAACATGGATGAACTTGGAAGTTACGAGGCTTAGCGAAAACTTAGAGAAAAACAATTACCCTATGATGTCACTTACATGTGGAGTCTAAAAAATAAAGCAAACTAGTGAATATATCAAAAAAAGAAGCAGACTCAGAGAGAACAAACTAGTGGTTACCAGTAGGTAGAGGGCAGGGGGGAGGGACAAAATAGGGGTGGAGGATTAAGAGGTATAAACTACTATGTATAAAATAAATAAGCTACAAGGATATATTGCAGAACACAGCAAATAGCCAATATTTTATAAGTGTAAATGCACTATAATCTATAAAACTTATGAATCACTGTTGTACACCTGAGACTTATATTGTAAATCTTCTATATCTCAATAGCAAAATAAAATAAAATGTTAACCTTTCACTCTTTCCTAAGACAAGTGGGTTTAAACTTCTAAATTTTAAAAAAACTTAAAAAGAATTCTAAAAATCATTAAAGAAAAAAGAATTCTAAATTAATAGATCTCGGAGTTCCCGTCGTGGTGCAGTGGTTAACGAATCCGACTAGGAACCATGAGGTTGCAGGTTCGATCCCTGCCCTTGCTCAGTGGGTTAACGATCCGGCGTTGCCGCGAGCTGTGGTGTAGGTTGCAGACGCGGCTCGGATCCTGCGTTGCTGTGGCTGCGGCGCAGGCCAGTTGGCCACAGCTCCGATTAGACCCCTAGCCTGGGAACCTCCACATGCCGTGGGTGCAGCCATAAACCCGCGGCCATAAAATGACAAAAGGCAAAAAAAAAAAAAAAATTAATTAATAGATCTCCTTAAGCATTTTAATGATATTTCTATTAACATTTCATCTGATACTTATTGTTGCTCATGAGAAATCTACTGTAAATCTTTTTCTTTGTAAGCAAAGTAATAAAGGAGTTGAGAATGATCTCTATAGAACTACTCTGGCTAGTTTCAAATCCATGTCCACCACCAACCTATACTGTGTCTTTTACAACGCTTTGACATCTTGAAGCCTTGGGGACCCAGAAGGTGACTGTCCCTTCCAGGGTTAGCTAATTTCTAGAAACTGCAAACAAGCTGCTTGTGAATACACCATTCATATACAAACCAAACAATCCTTAATCCTTACTTCCAAATACCTCCTTTATCTACGATACACCAAGCCAATATTCCCCTAAATCAACCCAGGACCAGGTATCAGATAACTAGTGGCTTTCCCTATTAGCCCAGAGGCTGCTAAAATCAATCTATCCAAGGTAAACTTGTTCAGCTTGCCCACCCAGTCTTATCCACTCTTTCTCATGAGAACCACGCTCTGGCCCACATTCTCTCTTCACCCTTTACACCACCTGAGCAACCCTGATGCTTCTTGTGAAGCACAGCACACACACCCCGCCCTTGGAAACAATACTAAACTCTTCTTTCAAGGCAGTTCTGCGTCTGCCGTGTTACCATAAATGATTAAAACAAAATCCCAAGTACATTTTTAAACACAACTAGGGCTAATTTAACTTCTCTGCGCCTCATTTTCCTCATCTACAAAATGGCAATAATAATAATAATAAGAAAAAAAAAGAAACCCGCTTGAACCGAAGGCCACTTCCGATGACCTCCTAACCAGAGAAGCACTTCCAGTCATTTTTCTAACTATAGGGTCCCTCGCCCCCACTATAATTAGTTGCTTGTTCACCACGGTATCCCCAGTGCCTAGAATAGGGTCTGGAACATATTGTTTGCTGAATAAATAAAAGGGAGTTTTAAATCTAGGTGATTTGGAAAAACACAGGAAGAAAAGCAGGTTTTGAAATGAAAGTGAAATGAGAACTAGTTCAGTTTGAGAGGTGGAGTTCGGAGTTCTCACCGGTCACTGACATGCAGGCATCAGGCCAGCACCTGCAGCTCAAGAATGGAGGTTCGATATGATAGAACTGATGAGATAGTCTTGAAAGAGAATGCATTCAAGAAGAAAAAAGAAAAGAAAGAAAATATATTTAGGAAGAACTACAGCTGGGGCATATTAAAGAAAAAGAAAGAGCATGCGCAACAATATGGGAACCAACTGGAGGGGTAACATTTGAAAGACAGAAAGAGGGAAAATAATGGAAGACTCTGGTTCGTAAACCACATGAGCACACAATGGCAGAAGTACAGTTTCATCTAAGAAACAGAAAGCAAGAACCACATTTCCTCTCTGGTAAAAAAAATTAGAGAGCTCTATTAGACTACAGATCCGAATTTGGGGAAGGCAATAATTTTGGAACCCTCTGGGTCTTTCACTTTAAAATGACAGTTACAGGGCGTGGAAACCTATCAGCATTCAATATAGACAACCTCTCTGTTCACAGCCAGAAGCTTTGGTCTGAAAGGTTCCGATTCGAACGAGGAGACTGTTGCCTCACTGCATCTTTCTGTGACCACCGCGCCCGGGATGACACTACCCTCGGGTGCTCTTTGGGCCTCGGAGAGGAACCAGAGAAGGGCGAGAACCAAGAAAGCGAACCTCGGAGGGTGGGAGAGACCACGCCCAGCGGCGGGTCAGCGCGTCAGTCAGGGGCGAGCGTCCTCGCGGGGGCGCACCAGCCGGGCCCTGTCTCCGCCGTCCCTACTCCCCGCCTTGCCGGCTTCGCCCAGGCCCTCGCCTGCCCCCACGAGCCCGGCCTTCCTTTCCTACCTGCAGGCAGGCGGTCACCCCGCCTCTAGCCGCTCACCCCGGATTCGGTCGGCGTGGAGCGCACAGGTCTCCACGGTTTCCAGCCGGCGCCAGCGACCCGCGGCGGGCGGCACGTGACACCGCCCTCGCTGCTCCCTGCCGCCCCCGCAGCCCTACCCGAGCCCCGCCTCCTGCCGGCGCGCTCCACTTACGAGAGTGTCGCGGTCGTGATGACGTAACCGGCTCAGGCGCACTCTGCCGGCGACGCCAAGGCCCTGCTGAATCCGTGATTGAAAGGTACGTGGTGGCGTTGGCTCTTTGAGCAAGGAATGAGAATAGGGTGTGTGGAAGATCTAGGGGTCTTGAAGAAAAAGAGGAGGAGGAGGAAGTCCTAGAGGCCTATCCTTCAGGTGCTGGAGTGCAGGGCGGTATCCCCGCTTTCTGGGCCCTTCCTGACGAGGCAAGGCGGCTGCCACGCAGGAATTAAACCGTGAATTTCCTTTGTGGAGGCATTGCCTTGTGCCCAAGTCTACAAGTTTGAGGGTTAACTTGGCCTGCTCTCAGTGGGTTCCTTTCCTTCAAGCGCGTGTCATTGGGGGACGTATTTTATTTGGCAAAGGAATACAAGATCTGGAGACACGGATCGTACTTCTCCCCCCCCCCGGGGGGGGGGCTTCTGTTCAATCTCTTCTTCGCTCCATCTCATCTGTAAAAGAAGATGGTCAAACTTACTATCCTAAATAAGTGCTTTTTAGGGCCTAACTCGCTGAATGTGGAGGTTCCCAGGCTAGGGATGGGATTGGAGCTACAGCTGCTGGCCTACACCACAGCCAGAGCAACTCGGGATCCGAGACGTGTCTGCGACCCAAACCACAGCTCATGGCAACGCAAGATCCCCGACCCTCTGAGTGAGGCCAGTGATTGAACCTCAAGTCCTCATTGGTATATTCGAATTCGTTTCAACTGTGCCACTGCGGGAACTCCCACTATATAATTTTTAACGCCCCTTTCAGAGCTACCGTCCTCTAATTCCTGTCTCCAAGAATTTTATTTTTTATCATACTCCTGGGTGGGAAAAGAAATCTTTTGACTAACGGACTTGTTATAAACCTGGCTTGAGCACCCTGCGTAGGCCCTGTTGCTTTCATTAGAGTTGACAGCGGGTAGACTTTGCGAGTAAAATTTATGCATTGTTGATATTCCAAGAAGACTTTTTTTTTTAACATTTTAAAACCCATTTAACATTTTTCCTAATGTTAGCTCTATGTCTTTCATAGACTTAAATGTTCAGACTTGGCATTTAATTTTTTGACCCATTTCAGAAGTAAATCACAAGAGGATATTGAAGTTGATGCCTTTGTATTTTGTCTCTCTACCCTTTTATTAGCATTTTAAAGATTATCTGCACCTTCTGACTCGGAAAAGATGGTCAACGTCCTGAAAGGAGTGCTTATAGAATGGTTAGTAGTTCTGATACTTATTGAGTTTTAAATCTGCACTTTGAATCTTGATTTGCACGGGTACCTTTTCGAAAATCTGTTTTTTCTTTTGTAAGATCTGAATGAGTTTAGTCTTTCAACTTTCTCAACTTCATTTTTCTTAATAACAAGTGAGAGGTTTTATTGCTAAAACCAGATTTTCTTCATAGTGCCGGATTTTGGTGTCTCTGTTGAATTGATGTAATTGGCATGATTCCCAACAAGCTTTGGTCAGAGCCATCATATTTGTTAAATTAATCCTCTTTAGATGAACGGTGCTTGTATTTTCCTCAGATCTTCAGGGATTGACTAGCATTTTAGGGTCTGCCTCAGTCTTTACCATCACAAACTTTGGTCTTTGAAAAAGTGAAAGAAAAACAAGAGTCATTTGAAGGTTTCTTAAACCAGGCAAACATTGCAGAGGAGAAACTGGATACAATGAACAGAGTGGAGCTCCTTAAAGCTAATGAAAATAATCCCCAGCCTGAAAACCTGAACTGCTGGACCAGTCTTGCTTATGCTGCACTTGTTTGCCCCACCAAAACAGTTCTCTCTCTCATCTGGGACTCCTGCCCTGTGGACACTCCCATTGTCTGAAAATACTACTTCAATCTCAAATTGATGGCTTTGGGGCATTTAATATTAGAAGTAATTATTTCAGTGCCTCACCTTTTTTTTTGAAGTTCTCCTCTGATTTGTCGTTTAGCAGTATTTCCCCAGGTGTAGGGAATGGTATTGGTGTTCAAGATGATTGGGAAAAGAACACAGATTGGGGGTGAGGGGGAAGATAGAACACAAAGATACTTTTTATATGACCTGTTTAATTTATCTGAGAAAATTGAGAAAAAATAAAACTGACTTACCAGGATGACTGGTGACGTTGTACCACGTGAAGTCAAGCTTAAATGTTAGTTGATTTAAAGGCAATTTAGAGAAAAATAATAACTATGATTTAATACAGGTGTTATAAGAAGCGGGTAAAATGGCAGCGGTAGTATGTAAATGGCAAAAATGTGAAAGCACTGATGTGCTGGTTAAAAGCAGGAATGTGAGTCAGGTTTCAGCTGTTTAGCTTTTAAACAACTAGTTGAAAGTCCGTAAACTTACTTCATTTAGAAAATTTCTGGAGATAAAAGTCTTGGTAACCACTTATCCCTTGCTATCTCTAATGCCTTTTCGTAGCAGCCCATTACTAGAGAAAATCGGAGTCATCTGTGAGTGTACTGTGCTCACACAGTAACAAGATGACGTATCATGTTTGTACAGCAATTTCTGTAATGTCCTCATTTGTCCTCATTGTTCCGTTTAGTCCCAAAATTATTTCATTTTATTTTATTTTTAATTTTTTTGTCTTTCTCCCTTATCTAGGGCCACACCCGCGGCATACGGAGGTTCCCAGGCTAGGGGTCTAACAGGAGCTGTAGCTGCCGGCCTTCGCCACAGCAATGTGGGATCCGAGCCGCATCTGCAACCTACACCACAGCTCATGGCAACGCCAGATCCTTAACCCACTGAGCAAGGCCAGGGATTGAACCCGCAACCTCATGGTTCTTAGTCGGATTCGTTAACCACTGAGCCACGACAGGAACTCCCACCAAAATTATTTTAAAGGGTTAACAAAAAAAAAATTTGTTCTGGCATATAAAATATATCTTCCTAAGAAACCTCTGAGCATGTGATTTTTTTTAGAAAATGTTGAGATTTTGTAGAAAAAGTTGAGGGCCTTGAGAGTCAAGTGGGTACCACGGTCACCACATGAGAGACAACTAGCGGATTTACTGCTTCTGAACAATCAATTTCCCACATTAGTATGGTCATTCTAATACTGCAGCTATAGAATTTGACTGAATTTTGTGAAACTTCAGTGGATAAGTGTAACCTAAATGTTACACTAAGGTAACAAACATACTGGAAACTAAATTTGAGACCTCTCGTTTCTCACACGAGCAGACCTTTATTTATTCATATCATTTTACAGCAGATTAAGCTGTTTGTTTGTTGGTTTTTTAGGGCTGCTCCTCCAGCATATGGAAGTTCCCAGGCTAGGGGTCGAATCGGAGCTCTAGCCGCCAACCTATACCACAGCCATAGCAACTCCAGATATGAGCTGAGTCTTTGACCTGCACCACAGCTCGAGGCAACACTGGATCCTTAATCCACTGAATGAGGCCAGGGATCGAACCCACACCCTCATAGACACTAGTTGGATTTGTTACTGCTGAGCCACACAGGAACTCCTAAATTGTTAATAAAAATATTTTAATAGTAAGTTGTTGAAAGTGATTAAGACTGTCATTTTTTCAGGAAGGCTTGACTTTATTAAAAGTTAATACACCATGAACCATACTCTTTTAGCAATTGAAATAAATACTTTGTTAGCTTCACATGTAAACTGTACTTGAAAGAAACACAACAGGATTTCCCGTCATGGCATAGTGGAAATTAATCTGAAGAGGAGCCATGAGGTTGTGGGTTTGATTCCTGGCCTCGCACAGTAGGTTAAGGATCTGGTGTTGCAGTGAGCTGTGGTATAGGTCACAGATAAGGCTCGGATCCCGAGTTTCTGTGGTTGTATAGGCCAGTGGCTACAGCTACTCTTTGACCCTAGCCTGGGAACCTCCACATGCAGCGAGTGCAGCCCTAAAAAAGCAAAACAGCAAAAAAAAAAAAAGGAAACAAAATATATACGCTTTCAGTAAATTACACTGACCCCTTTTGAATTAAATTACTGTCTTTGTGTAAGTTCCCGTGTGGCACAGTGGATTGAGGATCTGGCGTTGCTGCAGCTTTGGCACAGGTTTGATCCCTGGCTAGGGAATGTCCATGTTCCATGGGTGCAGCCAAAAAACAATAGCAAAAAAAATTATTGGAGTTCCCATTGTGGCTCAGCAGATTAAGGGCCCAGCATAGTGTCCGTGAGGATGCAGGTTCTGTCCCTGGCCTTGGTCGGTGTTAAGGATCTGACTTTGCTTCAAGCTACAGTATAGTCACACATGGGGCTCAGATCCCGAGTTCCTGTGGCTGTGGTATAGGCTGGCAGCTGAAGCTTTGATTTGAACCCTAGCCAGGGAACTTCCATATGCCACAGGTGCAGCCCTGAAAAGAAAAAAAAATTGGTATCTTCGTAGTTGATATTGATGTCCCTCGAGAAACCAAGATTGTGTTAGATTGTTTTCTCTAAGAATTTAAAAAAATCTATAAGCAGCTTGACATTTTTATATTAATCTTTTGCTGAACACATTGTTGTATATTAAGTCTAAAGGATGTCCTTTCTTATCCAGAGTTTTTATAAAAGAGACATATTTCTGTAAATCCAGGAAATTTTATTTCTCTCTCCTTTATGACTGTCCTATTCGTTACAAACTGAAAGCCACAAATAAAAATAATTGAATTTGGGTCGCTTTTTGAGCTCAGTATTCTCAAAGAGATTTGGTTAGAGTTTCCTTTAAAGATTCTAAATGATAGTTGAGGCCTATAAGGTGCAGAATTTTAAGGAAGGGGGAAAAAACTTGAATATTTACTATAAGCCAAACACTATTTTTGCTTTTTTTGGGGGGTGGGGGCACTGCTCCCGTGGCATGTAGAGATTTTCAGGCTAGGCGTCTAATCAGAGCTACAGCTGCTGGCCTATGCCACAGGGATCCAAGCCGCATCTGCAACCTACACCACAGCTCACAGCAACGCCGGATCCTTAACCCACTGAACAAGGCCAAGGATCAAACCCACAACCTCATGGTTCCTAGTCAGATTGGTTTCCACTGCACCATGATGGGAACTCCCAAACACTATTTTTGGCTTTTTTTCTCCTTTAATTTACACAGCAGTACTGCTTTGTAGGCTCACTTTGAGGTTTTAGGAAGTCAGGTTCATATTAAGGTCACACAAGGAAGTGATATATCTGGGGTTGAACCCAAATCTAACCTTTGCCATACCCCCTGCTTTATCAGAGTGACTATTTCACCAGTTTTGTAAATTAGTTTATCAGTGGCAAGTTAGTGAAAACCATTGGCTTCCTAAGTGTAATAGTCATGGACAAGTAAGGAAATTCATTGTTAAAAATCAATTGAGGGGGCTGTGCTTCAGGTCCCTGTTAACTACAAAGCTTTGAACATTACTTCACTTGTCAGCAGCAAATTATTCTTTTAAAAGCTCATCACTGGCCTCTTTCTCTTAAATGAAGCTGTGTCTGTTAATCGTTAGCACTTGAGGCAAAGAGGGAGCAAGGGATTGGGCAACAGATTAGAACTTTTTAAATTATCCTAAAAATTCCACATGCTCAAAACTAATCACCCAGGTCTCTGGTATACTTTGACAGTAAAGTGTCTCATCATCCTGTGTTGTCTCTCCAGTGACCCTGCCATGAAGCAGTTCCTGCTGTACTTGGATGAGTCCAATGCCCTAGGGAAGAAGTTCATCATTCAGGACATCGATGACACGCACGTCTTCGTAATAGCAGAGTTGGTTAATGTCCTCCAGGAGCGAGTAGGTGAATTGATGGACCAAAATGCCTTTTCTCTTACCCAGAAGTGAAAATATTAGCTATTGACCGCTTAGGAATTAAAAGTAACAAATATGACGGACTCTCACTGTTCAGTGTCTTATGTAACTGGTTAGATTTACAGAATTGCTTGGAAGCATGGAACAGGCAAGACTGTAATATCATTTGTTCATAAAAAAGCCCCTGAACTGACTTTCTCCTTCTGCTTTTTTCAGTACATAGATCCTAAAATTTAAATTAAAAAAAAAAAAGCTTTCACAGCTGACTGCAATTTGATTTTTATTATCCTTCATTATACTGTAAATGTAATTGGTTTTCTTAACCTTTTTAATGCCAATGTAATACATTAGGAGTATAATGGAATATGCGTTTATTTATTTATTTTTCATATTAACAATGAATTTTATTTCAGTTATAGGTGTACAAAGATCATAAGTCAATACGATAGATTTTGTGTCCCAAACCCACAGTGCATCCCCCCACCCCCCAGATTGTCTTATTTGAAAAACCAAGGTTTTACAAAATCTGTGAGTCATTGTCTGTTCTTCAAAGAAGTTCATTGTGTCTCTTCAGTTTCCACATGTAAGCGGTAGCATTGGGTGTTGCTGTCTAATTGTCTGACTGGTTCCACTTCGTATGATAATTTCTAGGTTCATCCATGTTGCTATAAATGTTATTCCGTTCCTTTTAATGGCTGAGTAATATTCCATTGTGTGTATGTACCATATCTTCCCTATCCACTCCTCTGTCCATGGGCATTTAGGCTGTTTCCATGACCTGGCTTCTTCCCTCTCTAGCTGCTTTGGATGTAAAGTTAGGTTGTTCATTTGAGCTTTTTCTTGTTTCCTGAGGTTGGCTTGTATTGCTATATACTTTCCTCTTAGCGCTGCTTTTGCTGAATCCCAGAGGTTTTGGAGTGTCGTGTCTTTGTTGTCATTTGCTTCTAGGTATTTTTTAATTTCCTCTTTGATTTCTTCAGTGATCCATTGGTTGTTTTCTTGTTTTTGTATCCA
>PVHT020000077.1:2403568-2418929 GCA_004024745.2 Catagonus wagneri | reverse complement strand
TGTCCTTCCCCCACAACAAGCCACAGGAGATCCTCCAAGAATTGCAGTAAGGTCCCGGATTCCTACGGAGACTGCTTTGCCCTGGGACCCAGTGCACGTGAAAGTCTGTGTGTGCCTTTCAAGGATGGGGTCTCTGTTTCCCCCAGTCCTGTGGAGCTCCTGCACACAAGCCCCGCTGGCCTTCAATGCCAGATGCTCCGGGGGCTCTTTCTGCCTGTGCCCGATCCCCAGGCGTGGGATTTTGCCGTGGGGCTCAGAACTCTCAGTCCTGTAGCTGAGTCTCTACAGTTACTTTCCAGTCTGTGGGGCTTCCCACCCGGGAGGTATGGGGTTGCTTCTATCGCGTAATCGCCCCTCCTACCTCTTGATGTGGTCTCCTCTTTGTCTTCTGGAGTAGAATACCTTTTTTGGAAGTTTACAGTCCATTTGGTTGAAGGCTGCTCGGCCTTTGGTTTTAGTTTTGCTGTTTTTCGGGAGAGAAGTTGAGCTCCAGTCCGTCTATTCCGCCATCTTAATCCAATCTCCGGAATATGCTTTTAAATCATCAGTCTAACCTAGATATTTATTTTGCTTGTCGCTATTAGTAATTGGGTTTTTTTTTTTAGTGTGAGTGTGGTTTAACTGGAAACTTCACAAATAGAGTGTTTAGACAAATATGCCAAGGTGGAAACTTTGGTAATATTTATGCCTTAGAAATAATGTCTTCATACCAGCCAGTTCTACTGGTAAAGATGATGTAGAAAAAAGTCATGTAATGTTAATGTAAACTGCAGTTTACATTTTCCTAAAAATACAGTTTTTTAAAAGCACAGAGGGTTGGAAACAACCAAAATGACAAGTACATGCTACTTTGCAACTTTAATCTTTCCTTGTTCAGACTTTGTTGGTCATATTTTCCCATCAAGGCAAGTGTTCTCTTATTAGGAAATAGTTTTACTTGGGCCTTATTCCCTGTAAGAATCCGTGTTGAAACGTATCTACAAAGAAAGGTAGAAACAGAAGCAGCGTCAGTCTTGGGGAAAGTGACATGATCAGGTTAAGACACATTGCACACAGTTCTATGGTTGATGAAGGCAGAAACAGCGACATTGACAGGGACTTGGCCTCCTTTCCTGAAGACAGTATTACCAGGATGGGTTGCTGTGGTGGGAGTTTTCCAAGAGAAAAGAGAACTTCCGTGGTGGTATATAGAATCTTATCAAACCCACCTTACCTGCTTCCTTATGAGATGTTTATTCAGAGCATCTGTATACTTAACCACTTACACACGCTTTCCTGAAGCTGGAAATTTCCACAGTTAGGTACATTTATCACAGTTCTCCCCCATGCAACTCAAACCACACTGTTTTGATTTTCACATAACAATGCAAACAATTTTGTTGAGTTATTGGTACATCTAGTACTAAAACTTATTGAATAAAGTACATTTCTTTAGGATTTTCTATTGTACCAAAATGTTATTGACTCATGTTTGAGGCATGTTTAAATCAGTTTCTAATATGCCTTAAGTATTTGTCACCTAATACCTTTTTTGGGGGCTGTGCCTGTGGCATATGGACCCTCCCAGGCCAGGGATTAAACCTGCACCATGGCAGTGACCTGGGCCACTGCAATGACAACACCAGATCCTTTACCTGCTACCCCAAGAGAACTCCTTCTAATACTTTTACTATGAAACTTAAGAGAAAGTTTTTCTTAGCAACCTAGTGTTTTAAAGGTATAGAAAGGACTATATTGGGCAGTGTTTGCAAAGAGTATTAAGGAAAATATTTATTTCATTAGCTCTTTTTTAGTTTTTATTTATTTTTTTGTCTATTTAGGGCCACAGCCGCAGTATATGAAGGTTCCCAGGCTAGGTTTCCAGTCGGAGCTACAGCTGCCGACCTGTGCCACAGCCACAGCAACACAGGATCCGAGCTGCATCTGTGACCTACACCACAGCTAATGGTAACGCCGGATCCATAATCCACTGAGTGAGACCCAGGGATCAAACCCACGTCCTCATGGATGCCAGTCGGATTCATTAACCGCTGAGCCACGATGGGAACTCCATCTCTTTTTTTAAAAATTGAGTTGGGGCAAATGTTAAATACTTTTCCTTGGACACTGCATTAGAAAGATGGGAAAGTGTGATGCTAGGAGCCCCACTTGCAGCCACTGAGTTAACTTACACAACCATGGGAGAAAACTAGGAGAGAGCAGGGAATAACCACGTGACATTTTACCCAGGCTCTGCTGCTTGGAACCCGATGATATTATTCAGCTTGGCACACGTTCAGTGTCTAGAACAAGACATGTTGTCCGCTGGGTACTGGAGAAATTTGCTTCTGTCTTTTTATTTTTAATAATGTCCTAAATATTATGAAAATTTTCCTAACTGCCTAAGAGGATCATAACTTATGAAAGATAGTTGACCAGTCACAGATATCCATATACTAAAATTGTGACATTTAGAGTTATACTAATTTCTTAAGAAAGATGTTGTTTTTTTTAATACGGTATCAGGTCAAAAATTCTAAATTCCAGAGTTCCCACTGTGGCACAACAGGATCGACAACGTCTTGGGAGGACGGGGACGCAAGTTTGAGCCCCAGCCTGGCACAGTGGGTTAAGGATCCTGTGTTGCTGCAGTTCATCTTAGGTTGCAACTGCAGCTCGGATCTGATCCCTGGCCTGGGAACTCCATATGCTGCCACAGAGCTGCCAAAAAAAAAAAAAAAATACTGAATTCCTTGAACCCTAACTTCCATGTGAAGTTTAGTGTCATTATCTTAAAATTCCAGGCATCCTAAATACGGGTCATAGTTAATGTTAAAATGCATGATGAGGGAGTTCCCGTCATGGCTCAGTGGTTAACGAATCCGACTAGGAACCATGAGGTTGCAGGTTCGATCCCTGGCCTCGCTCAGTGGGTTAAGGATCTGGCGTTGCCATGACCTGTGGTGTAGGTCACAGACGTGGCTCGGATCCCGCGTTGCTGTGGCTGTGGCGTAGGCTGGCAGCTACAGCTCCTGTTAGACCCCTAGCCTGGGAACCTCCATATGCCACGGGTGCGGCCCTAGATAAAGCAGAAAGACAAAAAAAATGCATGGTGAGAAATCAGTTTTGCTGAACACTATATGAACATTCCTAATAAGAGATGCCAAACACCATTCTCCTTTGTTTCTGATAAATACTGTAGGTGATAATAAGAATTACTAATGATTATATTACTACTTTTTAGAAAAGATGTGCTTACTCTACTTGGTGGTTAAACATTAAACCTCCTTTACGTCTAAAAGAAACTAAGAAGTCTGACATAATTCCATGTGATTAATTGGTACGCTGGGGTCAGCCTATCAACACCTTTACAGATAGGAAAAGGGTATATTTTAAAGATGAAAAAATGCTGCAGCTTGCAGATATAGTCAGTGTTCTCAGATGTGCATAGCTCTGCTTCACTTGTAGCAGAGACAGCTCCGAAAGGTTGGTTGGTGAGACTACTGAATAAGCTTTGATAAACATTGTCCTGGGGGAGTTCCCGTTGTGGCACAGTGGAAACGAATCTGACTAGGAACCATGAGGTTGTGGGTTTGTTCCCTGGCCTCGCTCAGGGTGTTAAGGATCTGGCTTTGCCGTGAGCTATGGTGTAGGTCGTAGACGTGGTCAGATCCCACGTTGCTATGGCTGTGGCTTAGGCTGGCAGTTGTAGCTCCAATACGACCCCTAGCCCATATGCAGTGGTGCAGCCCTAAAAAGCAAAAAAAAAAAAAGGAAAAAGAAAAAGACTGCTATACTAAAGGAAGGTGATTAAGAGGACTGCCAGGTTCCACATGTCAGCTCCCTGCCTGCCAGCTCTGGCGTCTTGTATGTGTCATCGAGTTTCTCTGTGCCTCTGAGCCCTCATCTGCGAAAACTGGGTATTCTGTCCTCAAAAATTGTTTGGATGATTTTAAGTTAAAATAGGTACAGCAGATGGCTCTGGAATTCACTTACCTTGAATTTAGAAGAGCACAATGAAAAGGGGGAAAAAAAGACATTTCAGTGCATGCCCCCACACACACATACACATTTTGTTTTGTTTTGTTTTGTTTTGCAAGATCACAATTCTGTGAGAGAACAAGCAGGTGGAAGAGGAGGAGGATTCCCAGTAGAAGAATTACTGGGGAGGGAGTTCAGATTATTTGAGCACGAGCCACTATTCTACTGCTTGGCCCATCAATAAACCTTTCTCTTCTCAAAAAAAAAAAAAAAAAAATTTTACTGGGAGGAGTTCCCTGGTGGCCCAGCAGTCAAGGACTTGGCATTGTCACTGTTGTGGCTTAGGTTCAATCCCTAGCCTAGGCATTTCTGCATGCTGTAGGCATGGCCAAAAATAATACTCGGGAGATGGTTTAACAAGGAACCCCTACCTTCACTAATCTTGAAGCTGTTTCCAAGCAACTTTGTCAGGAAATATTTGAATGGTTAACTTTTCTGAGGCTGTTCTTATCTTTGCTTCACTCTTGAATGATGATTAGTCTTATGTAGAATTCCTTGGTCACAATCCATTTCTATTAAAACGACCATTTTTCTTACTGTCCTCAGATGTCTGCTGACTGAGTCCATTTTGGATTTTATTCTTTTGAATAATTTTTCCTACTTAGACTGCAGGAGTTTCATCTCTTTTTTTTCTCTTATTTTTAATGTTACTGAAGTATAATTTATTCATTTATTTTATTTAGTTATTCATTTTTTTGCTTTTTAGGGCTGCACCTGAGGCATATGGAGGTTCCCAGGCCAGGGGTCATATCAGAGCTATAGCTTTTGGCCTACACCACAGCCACAGCAAGGCAAGATCCGAGCTGCATCTGCAGCCTACACCACAGCTCACAGCAACGCCGGATCCTTGACCCACTGAGCAAGGCCAGGGATCGAACCCACAACCTCATGGTTACTAGTCAGATTCGTTTCCACAGCGCCACAAGGGGAACTCCTAAAGTATAATTGATTATCATCTCTTTCTTGCCCTATTATTATTTTTCTTCCTGGCTTTCATTCTTAATTCCTCTGTTCCACTTTTTTTGTTTTTTGTTGTAGTTTTTCTGCTGTTCTGTTTATTATTACTTTGAAATTTTAAAACTTAACCAAGATGTATATCCCTTGTTAGTTTTACCTGGGATATGTGTGTCTTCCTGATCTCTCAAAATTCAGGGGGTTTATTTACTTGCATTTTGGAGAATTTTTTTGTTTTGTTTTTTAAAGAATAGCTTTATTGCTTAGCCACGCAGAGGGGGACAAAATGGGTGCATGCCTCCGAAAAGTGTGTCCCTAGTTAAGGTTTTAAATGAACAGATTTTTTTTCCCTTTTTTAAGCACCCTGAGGCATGGTGCTAGGCCAAGGATCAGATTTGAGCCCCATGAGACCTAAGCTGCAGTTGCGGCAATGCCAGATCCTTAAACCACTGTGCCAGCCAGGTATGGAACCAGCATCCCAGCGCTCCCAAGACACGCCTCAGCAGGAACGCCAGTGAATGGATATTCCGTTACAACTTTCTCACGGCTCTTTTCTCTTTGTTTTCTTTAGAAACACCTATTCATTTTCTCCATTCTTAATGCTTTTTATGTTGTTTTCTCATCATTTTTGTTCCCTTTTTTGTTCTCTGTTCCAGGAATCCTTTTCAGATTTGTCACTAAACTTGATTTTACTTTAATGGAAACCTAAATTTGATTTTACTTAGTGAGAAACCTAAACTTTATTCTACTTTAATGAAAACCTGTTTCCTGCTGCTTCCAACTTGGATTTTATCTTGGCTACTGCATTTTTGGTTTCACTGCACTTTTAAAACTAGTCCTTCTCACAGCCTGTTTTTGTTTTTTGTTTTTAATGAAAATAAGGTGCACTGATTATTTTTTTTTAATTGAAGTTACCTTTTTTTATGAGCAGCACACATTCATTGCAGGTAGGTTGGAAAAGGGGAGCAAAAGAAGAAAAATATAGTTCACCCACAGTCCCACTACTCAGGAACAACCACTCTTAAAATTTTTTTTCCCGTTACTTAATGAATTTTATTACAATTATAGGTGTATAAAAATCGTCACAACTCAGTTTTTATAGCATTTCCATCCCAAACCCTCAGTGCATCCCCCCACCCCCAACTTGTCTCATTTGGAAACCTGAGTCAGTATCTGTTCTGCAAAGAAGTTCATTGTGTCCTTTTTTTTTTTAGTTTCCACATGTAAGTGGTAGCACTTGATGTTGGTGTCTCATTGTCTGACTGGTTTCACTTCGCATGATAATTTCTAGGTCCATCCATGTTGCTATAAATGCTGTTATTTCATTCCTTTTAATGGCTGAGTAATATTCCATTGTGTATATGTACCAGATCTTCCCTATCCACTCCTCTGTCGATGGGCATTTAGGTTGTTTCCATGACCCGGCTATTGTATATAGTGCTGCAATGAACACTGGAGTACATGTGTCCTTTGGAGTCATGGTTTCCTTTGGATAGGTGCCCAGGAGTGGGATTGCTGGATCAAATGGTAATTCTATTTTTAGTTTTCTAAGGAATCTCCATATTGTTTTCCATAGTGGTTGTACCAATTTGCATTCCCACCAACATCCTTTTTCTCCACACCCTCTCCAGCACTTATTGTTTGTGGACTTTTTGATGATGGCCATTCTGGCCGGTATAACCACTCTTAAAATTTTGATGACAGTCTTCCAACTGTTTCTAAGAGTATAGAAAATGATCCCTACTCTCCTTTCCCAGTGGGATCACACTTGATTTTTCACTTACTCTTTCATGATCTTTTGTTTATTGAAAACATGAATCAGCACTTATATTTTAGAGCAAAGTTTATCTTCTACTTTCTTAAGCAATTAGAATTGCATGGGAAGTTTTGAGATAATACTGATAACTGTCCCAGAGTTCCCATTGTGGCTCAGTGGGTTAAGGACTCGACCTTGTCTCTCTGAAGATGCGGGTTTGATTCCTGGCCTCAGTCGGTGGGTTAAGGATCCAGCATTGCTGAAAGCTGCAGCGTTAGTGACAGATGTAGTCAGGTCCAGTGTGGCTGTGGCGTAGATCTCAGCTGCAGCTTCAGTTCGACCCCTAGCCAGGGAAATTCCATAGGGCTCAGGTGCAGCTGTCAAAAGAAGAAAAAAATACTGATACCTGTCCTCAGTACCGCCCCCCGACCCCATTCCAGCTTAGTTGTTCTGGGATGGAACTTGAGGGTCAGCATTTTTAAAAGGCTTCCTTCCCTGGTGTTTCTAATGTACAGTCAGAGCTGAGAGCCCCTGGCCAGCATGAGCAAGAGAGACTGCAGGTAGGAGGTTTTGTTTTTGTGTCTTATTTGGTTTTTAGTAGGCTGATCACCCAGCACAGCTGTTTCCTTTTTCTGCCAAAGAAATGGCTGGGCCTATCCAACAAGCAGCCGGCTTTTGTTACAGTCCACTAATCAGATAAGTGATTCCCCTAGTAGTTGTGGAATCTGACTTAGGATGGTAGTTACCTTGGTTTAGATCCTTCAGTTGGATTGAAGAAAGTAAATGGAGCTTTCTTAATTGGTTAAATATAAATTTACTGTAAGATGTTTTAGTCTTACTACTTACGTGTGGCAGAATTTGTTTAGTGAACAGAATATTAAGCTCTCTTGGGAGTTCCCGTCGTGGCTCAGTGGTTAATGAATCCGACTAGGAACCATGAGGTTGCGGGTTCAATCCCTGGCCCTGCTCAGTGGGTTAAGGATCCAGCGTTGCCGTGAGCTGTGGTGTAGGTTGCAGACGCGGCTCGGATCCCGCGTTGCTGTGGCTGTGGCGAAGGCCGGCAACTACAGCTCCTGTTAGACCCCTAGCCTGGGAACCTCCATATGCTGCAGGTGCGGCCCTAGATAAGGCAAAAAGACAAAAAAAAGGAATATTAAGCTCTGTCAATATATCATTTCTCAGGAAGGGTCTTGCTGAGGGGAATTCCAATATTCAATATTAACCTGTTTATGTACTTGTAATAGTCACTCCTCTGTCTCCCCCCAAGCCCTCAATAACACCTGCACTTACACAGGGTCTCTGGATGTATAGGATACTTACTGTGTTAAAGAGGGAGGTAGGTTGAGTTTCTCGGTCAGAAAAATAGGGAGAGCAGAGGCAGTACCGTGAGAGGTTTGTAAACAAAATCCAATTAGTGACATGAAGGAGTCACAGAAATCCTGATGAACCTCCCATAGGGTATGGAATGGAGAAGCTAGTCTTAATGTCAATCTTATAAAACCATTACCTCAGATGATAGTTGCAGCTACAATTTGCAATTAATGCATCTTGGAAATTTTAGTAGAAGCTACCTTTTCTAAAAGTAAATGTTACTTGAGTGTTTAAAGCTATAATTATGGCAATACTACGTGACTGGTCCAAAAGCTGCTCTGAAAAATTTCCAGAATGAAATTATTTTGGTCATGAGCGAGGCAGATATACTGTTGAGGGCTGCTGCTTCTATATTAGGGCTTTTCAAACTTCATTGTGCCATCTGGCAGTCTTGTTAAAATGCAAATTCTCATTGAGCAGGTCTGGGCTGGGGCCTGGCATTCTGCGTTTCTAACAAGCTCCCAGGTGATGCAGTGATGACACTCGGCAGGCTGCACTTTGGAGTACCAAAGCTCTGTCCCGCAGTAACTGAGCACCCAGGGCGCGAGAAACCTCTGGGTGCTTAGCAAGAGCAAAGGTGCATTCCTCCTAAATTATTTTTTGGTTTTGTCTCTTAATCTTGCAGGTACCACTAAAGAACTAATTACTTAACTGCCCCTAGAAACTATATAGGTCCTATAATACACGTCCCTGTGTTAAGTTAGCCGAGACTTTTTCGTATCCTGGCTTGACCTTCATTCCAGATTGCCCACTTCTTTTATTCTTTATGTGAAAGCATCTAGACACACATGAATAGATTGACTCACATAACATCTGTGCTGGTCAGTGTTAACATTCATATTTGATTCTTATTTTTTCAGGGAAATAAAACAATTGAATCCCTTTGTCCTCTTACTCGATCACAGTCCTGTTTTTTTACAATCCTATTAAGAGTGTGATTGGAAGTTAATGAATCATTATTTACATTTTTTTATTTGCATTACTTATGTATGTGTCCCTAAAAGATATACATTACTGTTTTTAGGAGTTCCTGCCATGGTGCAGTGGGTTGAGAATCTGACCGCAGTGGCTCAGGCTGCTGCAGGAGGTTCAAGTTCCATCCCTGGCATGGCCACAGCTGTGGTGTTGGTCACAGCTACAGCTCGGATTCAGTCCCTGGCCTGGGAACTTCTGTGTGTCTTGGGTGTAACCATTAAAAAAAAAATGTATACTACTGTTTTTAAACACAAATGATGCTTTTCTGACTCTGAACAGCATAGTTTTATTTTAAATCTGTATCAGGAGTTCCCATCGTGGCGCAGCAGAAACGAATCTGACTAGGAACCATGAGGTTGCAGATTTGATCCCTGGCCTCCCTCAGTGGGTTAAGGATCCGGTGTTGCCATGAGCTATGGTGTAGGTTGCAGATGGGGCTTGGATCCTGTGGTGGAGGCCAGCAGCTATAGTTCCTATTAGACCCCTGGCCTGGGAACATCCACATGCCTCAGGTGCAGACCTAAAAAGCAAAACAAAAAACAAAAATAGCTATATCAATATAATCCTGCAGCATGTATGCCTGTATCCAGCATCTGTTACTCAACATTATATTTGTGAGATTCATCCATGCTCTTGTATGATATAAGTTTTTTTCATTCTCATTGCTGCATGATAAGCTTTCCATTATTTGCCTCAACCATGCTAGAGATATTTTGGTTAATAAGTCCTAAAAATTAATCAATAATTATACATGCATTAAAGCTCAGTTGGACTTGATAAACGTCAAAAAGTTTTACTGCTGTCATCTGGTCATACTAATAAATTTTTTCTCCAGTGGCAGAAAGCATACAACTCTTGTATTTGTTTTGGAGAAGAAATGGAAGTCCTGGCTCTAATTGCCAGATATGCTGACGTCAGTGACACTGGTGTATTATGGTTATAACAAGGCTCTTCCTTCAGTCCTTCACTTATTCTTTTAAATGTATACAGTTTCCTAGAGGTGGAGGATAGCTACAGTAACAAAAAAAGGATGCAGGAGGCACTGCTGCATTGATTGGGAACGCTCTTGACTTCAAGTAACAGAACACTAAGAGTGACATAAACAGTAAAGAAGTTCAGTGGTCCCGTGTAACAAGAAGACTGGAGGCAGATAACGAGGGGTTCAACCCTCTCCTGCTTTGCCTCTTAATCACGATGGCTTTTCATCCTGGCTTATTGCCTCATGGTCACAAGATGGTGGCTACCGCTCCAAGGATTACAAGCTCACAGCGGCCGTCCAACTAAGGAAAAGAAGCCTTCGTTTGCCTGCAGAAAAAATAAGGAAATGTGTCCTCCCAGTGTAATTGTTTCTTTTTATCAGGGAGAAAAAAATATTTCCTAGGATCTTCCCACATGTCTATTCCTAGACCAGTCACTGGCAAAGAAGAATGGAATAAGGGCTTGGATTGGTGATTCTCAACTTTTAAAATCACCTGGGTGCTTTCTTACAGAATTCCAAATTGATGTAGATACTGTCCAGTCCAGGCGGAAGTGAGTGCCCTATCGTGAGTCTGGACTGCATTTTAGTGACCTTCCAAAGAATGGATTTGAACAGGGTGAAAAAGTAACCGTACAATGGAGAAACCTGGAAACTACTGCCTTAGCCAGGTTATCAGGATTAACATCAGAAATGAGTCATTCTGAGACCATGTACCCCTGTATGTGATGAGACAGGCACTTCACCTCTTGTTTCCTTCCCAAAAAACTGTCACCCTGGTCTTAGCGTGAAAAAAGCGTCAGACAGACACATGGCTAGCACTCCTCAAAACCACGGAGGCCAAGAAAAACAGGCAAGACAGAAACTTACGGACCAGAAGAGACTAAGGAAACCCATGGCCCAATGTGAAGCAGCATCCCAAGTGTGATCAGGAAGCAGGAAAGGGACATTAGGTAAAAACTAAGAAAATCATTGAAGCCCGCAGTTTAGTTGTATCTGTCTTGATTTTTCAGTTGTGATGGATTTTCCGTGTTAATGTAAGATCGTAAGATGTCAGCTGCAGTTAGAAGGCAAGGGTGGTGGGCAGATGAGCCAGGGTGGGCAACATGTTGATAAATGTTGAAGCTGGATGATGGGTAAGTGGGGTTTACTCTTCTGTTCTGTTTTTGTACATCCTTTTAGATTTTCATTAACTGTATTTAAATGTGAATATTTTGTTCTAGCATGTAATATGCCTATATTTGTTTCAGTAAATAATAAAGTTTAGCATAATGATTAATAGCATAGATTTTTGTATCAAGAAATCTGTGTTTGTTTGTTTTTTCATTTTTGACCACCCTGTGGCATATGGAGTTCCCAGGCCAGGGATCAGATCCAAGCCACAGTCACAACCTAAGCCTCAGCTGCAACAACGCCAGATCCTTAGCCAACTGTGCCGAGCCAGGAACTGAATCCTCATCCCAGTGCTCCCAAGACACCGCCAGTCCCGTTGTACCACAGTGGGAGCACCAGGAATTCTGTTGGTGGGCTCCCATCATGGCTCAGCTGTAACAAGCCCAACTAGTATCCATGAGGACATGGGTTCGATCCCTGGCCTTGCTCAGTGGCTTAGGGATCCGGCGTTGCCATGAGCTGTGGTGTAGTTCACAGACAAGGCTGGGATCCCACAGCATTGCTGTGGCTGTGGTGTAGGCCGGGAGCTGCAGCTCCGGTTGGACCCCTAGCCTGGGAACTTCCATATGCTGCAGGTGTGGCCCTAAAAAGCAGAAAATTAAAATTTAAAAAAAAAATTCTGTGTTTGAACCTCAGTTTTGCCATTTAATGGTTGGTTATTTGGGGCAAATTACTAAACTTTCTAAGTCTTAGGAGTTTTATCTGTAAAATGCAGGTAAAAATAATTATGATAATACGTCCCTCATGGGGTGGCTTTTGGTTTTGGTTTTTATTTTTGGCTGTGCCCTCAGCATGCAGAAGTTCCCAAGCCAAGGATCAAACCCATACCACAGCAGCAGTGACCTGAGCTGCTACAGTGACAGCACTGGGTCCTTAACCCCTTGTGCCACAGAGGAACTCCAATGTTGTTTTAAGAATTAAATAAAGCATACATTACTATAGTGCATGACACGTAATAAGCACTGAACAATTTGCAAGTTTCCTCAGCAGCATGTAAATATAGCCTCAGTTCTAATTAACAGAAGTACACTTCAGTCAGATGAAGCAAAAGAATTTATTATCAAGGTGAGTTGCAGCCCAGCTGAGCGTCACAACTAAGCTAAAATTAGAGACCTCCCTCCCCTCTCCAAGGTCGTCTTCTTTCCAGCCGAGGACCAAGTTTTCTGCTTCTCACTTGAGTTCAGGAGGGAATGTGGTGGCTCATGGCTGTAAAGTTCTTACCTGTCCATTCAAGATTCCTGCTGGATCACTAAGATTTCTTAGTCGCCATGCCTAACTCCCTAGGAAGGGCCCAGTGGCCCAGCCTGCTGTGGCCAGGAAGACGGCGACATTGAACAAGAGTGATGGACATGGACAGCCAGGAAGCTATTCACTAGGAACAGTTGATTTACAGTCATGGGCTTTGAAAAACAGAATAGCTTCACCAAATTCTTTATATAAAAATGTTAGCAATAAAATCAAATTAATAATATCTGTGCTTTTTTTCATTTATTCAATCAACAAGTATTTGTTGCCTACCTACTAAATGGCACACACTGCAAAATGGGCTCAGGGCGTGTAGAACAAGACAGCCTGGTCCTTATTTGGCCACACAAAAGCAGAATTCGATTATTCACTTGTATGTAGCTGTGACAGATGGGCAAACCTGCCAAACTTCTAAGCCTCTGAGGAAAACTGATGCTCCAAGGAAGATGTGCAGTGTTCATCTCGTGACTTCCTCTGCAGGGGTGCGTATGCCCTCATTTCAGAATCATAGAGTCCGGTTGTGAATATGAAGATAAAGCAGAGGCCATCGTATTGCTGCTTTATCCCTGGGAACAGTCACTTCTTTTGTTCTAACCCTGTTCGCATCAGGCAACCCTCTGACCTGGACTTGGTCACCATGAGAGCGGTCTCTGCACTTGCTCGTCGTGGTTGTTACTAGTTGTCCTCTTGTCAGCCCTGTGCTAGGACCAGAGAAGACATGCTTGGGCTCTCTGAGTGGTACAGACTGAAAGACATTCATAATCTTTTGTTCTTAATATAAAAATTTATTTTTTGGAGTTCCCGTCGTGGCTCAGCAGTTGACAAATCTGACTAACATCCCTGAGGTTGCAGGTTCGATCTCTGGCCTCGCTCAGTGGGTAAAGGATCAGTATTGCCGTGAGCTGTGGTTTGGGTTGCAGACGCAGCTTGGATCCTGTGTGGCTGTGGTGTAGGCTGGCAGCTGCAGCTCTGATTCAACCCCAAGCCTGGGGACCTCCATAGGCCTCAGGTGTGGCCCTAAAAAGCGAAAAAAAATCATCTTTAAGTCAAAGTATGTAGCAGTTAAAACCTATAGAAAACAGATTTTCCTATCAGTCTGTTGCTTTACCAAATAACATTTTGAAAACATATCCCTTCAGTCATTATAAAGTTCTTAAAATATAAAAGGAGTTGAATCTGTAAGAAAATTAGTAGACCACATGCTGTTGCCAGGACTTTTATGTTGGTTGTGAGGCTTTAGTACATCCCATACCCTCCTCCTCCAGTCATGCCACCCTGCCCATTAGTGATTTAAATTTGATGGAGTTCCCGAGGTGGCTCAGCAGTAACAAACCTGACTAGTACCCATGCAGATGTGGGTTTGATCCCTGGCTTCATTCAGTGGGTTAAGGATCTGGCTTTGCTGTGAGCTATGGTATAGGTCACAGATCCAGCACAGGGCTGATGTTGCTGTGGCTATGGTGTAGACTGGCAGCTGTGGCTCCAATTAAATCTGGGAACTTTTTGTGCAACCCTCAAAAAACAAAAACAAAAAAATTTTTTTTTTTTGGTCTTTTTGCCTTTTTAGAGCCGCACCTGCAGCATATGGATGGATAGGCTAGGGGTCTAATCGGAGCTGTAGCCACCAGCCTACACCACAGCCATAGCAACACGGGATCTGAGCTGCGTCTGTGACCTACACCACAGCTCACAGCAACGCCAGATCCTTAACCTACTGAGCAAGACCAAGGATTGAACCCGCAACCTCATGGTTTCTAGTTGGATTCGTTAACCACTGAGCCACAATGGGAACTCCACAAAAAAAATTTTTTTTTAAATATTTATGTCTATAATAGATTTGTAAATATCTAATTTCTGGAGAAAATTCAGCCTCAAGTCCCTTTTGAAGAAAACTACAGAGTGAGGAAGTATCATTCCATGGTACTTGGAATTTTTTTTGCTTCTTTCTCTTTTTTTGCTTTTTAGGGCTGCACCCACAGCACATGGAGGTTCCCATGCTAGGGGTCCAATCGGAGCTACAGCTGCTGGCCACAGCCACAGCCACAGCCACAGCAACGCAGAATCCTAGCCGCATCTGCGAACTACACCATACCTCACGGCAACGCTGGATTCTTAACCCACTGAGTGAGGCCAGGGGTCAAACCCACAACCTCATGGTTCCTAGTCGGATTCGTTTTTGCTGCACCACAACAGGAACTCCTGACTTTTTTTAAAAATAATTTTTTAAATGTAAATACCTTTGTTTATTTATGATTCAGTGCGAGGTGGGTTCTCAGTTCCCAAACCAGGGATTGAACCCAGGCCACAGAGGTGCAAGCACTGAATCCTAACCACAGACCACCAGGGGACCCCCATCACATCCTGTTTCATTTGTCGTATCAAGCTGACCATCACCCTTCATTTTGTGACATAGAAGCCCGTGGAGTACTCTGGCCAGGAATGTTTGGTGGCATCAGCATCTGTGGTGGTGTCTGTCAGACAAAGTGCTTAAGCTTCGTTAAAATGCCAGATTTTAAGTGGTACGTAATCCATTTTTGAATCAAAAAAATTGAAATCTCCACTTTTCTCAGAGTTTCATTTCCCTTATCAGCGTCAGACTGATAAGTCAAATCTAAGGAAAACTACATGTTTACAGTTCTTTTTTTATGTGTGTGTGTCTTTTTGCCTTCTCTAGGGCCGCACCCGCGGCATGTGGAGGTTCCCAGGCTAGGGGTCTAACAGGAGCTGTAGCCACCGGCCTTCGCCACAGCCACAGCAACGCGGGATCCGAGCCGCGTCTGCGACCTACACCACAGCTCACGGCAACGCCGGATCCTTAACCCACTGAGCAAGGCCAGGGATCGAACCCGCAACCTCATGGTTCCTAGTCGGATTCGTTAACCACTGAGCCA